>JAKLTH010000284.1:0-109614 GCA_025175895.1 Wurfbainia villosa
TGTGCTTGTATTCTTGTTGTGTTTTCATTATTGTATATTCCGTTGTGCTAACGAGAATTGTAGACAAGCGATACATGACGAACAATCGATTTCCATCCACCATGCGATTTGAGCTATTCACCCCCTCTAGTCAGCCATCGATCCTCCAACAAGTGGTATCAGAGCGAGGAGCTTGTCGCGGACTCATCGTCAACACAAGCACGACAAGATGGTCGACTTGAACCTCCAACCACCAAAATTCGAAGGGGATTTTCAATGGTGGAAAAGAAAAATGGAGGTATATCTCGAAACCGATTTTGATATAATGTTAATTCAGAAAATGGTTTCGAAATGCCTAGGGATGAAGACAATAGGCAAATTGAAAAGACGAGATGGAACAAGGACCAAATCAAGGATTTCAAGATAAATCTCAAGGTAATCAAATTGGTAAGTGATTTGATACCTAACTATATTTGGTCTAGATTAGGTAATTATAGGGATGCAAAGGAGTTGTGGCATAAAGTGGTCAAATTCGACGAAACTCCCAAACCGGCACAAGTAGAGAAGGATGCCGAGGAAGAATTTCCATCAACATTCGAAGATGTGGATGACTTGGAGGAAACCTTCACCTCTAGCATTGAGGGGGAGGAGAGGTCTTCCATCCCGGAATAAGAACGAGAAGAAGCATCTACATCCGGGAGAAGTGAAGATCAAGAGGCTTCCACCTCCCTAGGTAACTCATGCATTGTAATTAAAGATAAAAAACACTTCATATGCTTTGAGTGTAGGGAAACCAGGCATTACAAGAGCAAATACCCAAAATTGGCTAAGAAGAAGGTACTGGCGCCAAAAGTCAATCAAAAGCCAAAGGATGCCGGAGTCCTCATCAAGAAGAGCAAAGAGCACATTGTGTGCTTCAAATACAACCAAAGAGGACATTACCGAAGCCAATGCCCTAGGGGGAGGAAGAAAGGGCAAGAAGGAGATACACAAGTAGGGGGAGCTTCTAAAGCAGACCCTAAGGTATATCTTAATGCACCTTCTAGCTCTAGGACTAAAAAGTATGCTAGAAATTACTTTAATTCACTTGCTATTATTAATGAAAAGCATGCTAGTAGGAATAAATATTTTTGTTTAGGTGCCAAGCATGTAAACTTGCTTATGGACAAATCTAGGACCAATAACACTAGACCTATTTTACCTAGGGAGTCCATTAGGAGAATTAAAGAAAATTTGGATATTAACCCCAATAAGTCTAGGCATATGCCTAGGAAGAGTCCTTCCCAAAGAAAGAATAAAAATTCAAAATTGGGAAAATTAGAATTAGAAAACCAAGCCTTGAGGTCAAGGCTTGAAAAATTGGAGAAGACCCTAGCAATTATGACAAATTCATTTAAGGGGTCAAACGGTCAAAATCTAGGTCCTAGAAGGCAAGAACCGTCTAGGGGTAAGAAAGGTTTGGGTCACAAACCTAACCCCAAGAAGACTTATCATAATGTTCCATTTGATTATAGAACAACATCTAGGTCTAGGAAAACCAAGGTTAATAGGGAAGTCATCCCTAAGACTAACCATGGTGTTTGTCTAGTGGCTAAAAATTTAAAGAAATCCAAGGTAGCCACTAAGAAGGTCAAAGGGGGAGTCACCTCTAGAGTTGACCTAGGAAAGACCCAATTGACTAAGGCTTCAAAGCCAAAAAGGCTCATTAGGAAGGTATCTAGGGAAGTTATCCCTAATGAATACTTAGTTAACCCAAGGAGCTCCAATAGGTATTGGGTTCCTAGGAGTGTAATCGATTCACACTAGATGGGTTAGTGTGTGTCAACCCTAAGTGGATGGGTAGTTAACCTAACTATGGTGAGTTGATACTTTAGGATGTGCCAATGTATTTTGAGAAGTTTGAAAAATGATTAAATTGACACAAGTATGTCTTAGTAGTTATGGTGTGCCATTTTGGGTTTTTGGCACACTTGGGGGATAAATGGTATTAAGGCAAAATGAATTTAATTCTAAGAAATGACAATTTGGGCTTAACACTTAGGTATCTTATACCTTAGTGTTTTATACTTGCCATATGTCATGACATGACATCATATTTACTTTTATCATGTAAAATATCATGATCATATTTAGGGGTATATTTTCGTGTCATGTATGCTTAGATTTCATTCACATGCCATGACATCATGATTATTGACACATGCTTGCTTATATTATCATTTATGCCATAATCATCATTCATGCATAATAAAATGGTTTTAAGGATTATGACATGATTTGAAGTCCCATGCATAAGGGAGTCAAATAGTGTTGCCTAGCATATGAATGAAACCCTAAATAACCAAGACCCACATCTTACAAGAAAACTTGACTTGTATGTGTTTCACACATTTAGATACAAGTGAGATGTTTAGGAAAATGGAATTAAAGGTTTTAAAATCATTTTGAAAAATCTTGGTGAAGTCTATCTTTTGATAGTAATCACTATTGAATGAGGTGATACAAAGAGGACTCAATATTGAAGCTTTTCTCAACTTTTGAACTTTGTATAAATCTCACTATTTTGTGGGTAAAATAATTTTCAAACATTTTTCACCCATATTGATTGTTATAAGTATTATGCATATGAATTTTCATGATTTTTCACTGTATGTATAATTACTTAAGAATTTTTGAAAACCATTTCTTATAACTGAAATTCAGATTTTTCAGTTATCAATCGACTGCAGCTTAGTGGTAGTCGACTGGTAGCTGAAGGAGCCGACTGTCAGACTGATTTCGGGTAAACAATATTTTTTAAGCCCATGTTCAGCTAGGTTAAGGTTCCCTAACCACTCCTAACTCTAAGACATGCTTTGGAAAGCATTAGAAATAGTGGAAATCCATTGGATATGGATTAGGAGAAGTGTTTGGGGGTATGTATCAATTTTAAGGTGTGTGAGAGTTTATTGTTGAACTTTGCCTTAATTTTGATAGTTCGGTGTTTCTATTGGCTTAGGAACTCTCCAAGGACATTGTTGGTTCAATGGTCAAGGGGGAGCAAGCCTTTAGGGGGAGGTATCCATCATGGGAAGATGGATGTGTATTTTTCCTCATGGGAGGAAAATTGGGAGAGTGCCTCTCTTAAGTGATATGAGACTTATCACTAGAAAGATTGAAGATATGTGTTTTCCTCCAAGGGAGAGATTGTAAGATCTCATTGGGATATGAGACATTCATACCCTTAGGGAGGACCTTTTTGAGGTATGTCAAAAAGGGGGAGAAGTTACCAATTGGGGTTAGTTGGAATTCTCATTGGGATGTGAGAATTGCCAATTGGGGATAATTGGTAGACTTGAATTTGAGGTTTTGTCAAACATATAAAAAGGGGAGATTGTTGGTGCAATCGGCCCAGGTCACGATTGGCCGGACTAGAGTTTGACTTGAACTATTTTTTGATGTTAGACAAAATGTATGACATGGGAAGTCCAACATGGGTTGGCCACGTAAATCCAAGAGTGTAGCCTTGGTTGTGAAAAGTCCAAGCATAGGGCTTGGTGTTGGGAAAGTCCAACATGGGTTGACCACGTAATTCCAAGTGTGTAGTCTTGGTGGTGAAAGTCCAAGCATGAGGCTTGGTGTGGGAAGTCTTGAGGACTTGGCAAGTTCACTAGGCTCGAGGTCCTTGAGTCGATGAAGGATGACATTGCGAAGCTGTGTGCTTGGTGCATATGAGGGACCGTACGGACGGGGAGCGAATGGAGTGAGGCCTAAGGGAAGTAGACTTCGAGGGCAAGAGACTTGAAGGATAGCATTGCGAAGCCGTACGCTTGGTGCATCCGAGGGACGTAGGCCGAGAGAAGAGAGCTTCGGTGGGGAACTCCATGAGAAGATGAAGTGGACTTGGCCAAGTGGCTAAGAGTGAGTGTCGGATGCTTAAACATGGTGTTTGAGGGTTTATCTGATGGTCGGATGCTTAAACAACTTAGTGTTTGAGGTTTTACTCGACATCGATCGGATCGGTGACATAGGTGCCGATCGTGATGTTAACTCGGCTTTCGTTAAATAGCGATCGCTGCCAAGGGATGGCGATCGACGACACCATCAGTCGACTACCAAGGGATAGCAATCGACTGATCAAGATGGATTCGGGCACAGAAGGGTTTCCAGTCGAGTGTTCGCATCGAGCACTCGACTGATGGGATCATCAGTCGACTGATGGGCATGATCAGTCGACTGATGATGGATCCGTTGGAACTTGTACAACGTGGATCGAGTCGTTGTGAGACAATGGCTACATGACCAGTCGACTGATGGTCACGATCAGTCGATTGATGGGCGCAAAATCAGCTCAATGCAGGTTATAAATGGAGCTCGAGATGGAGGATTTCGCCAAGACTTTTGGGGAGATTTTGGAGGGGAATTGCTGCTGCATTCTAGTCCTTCAAGAGCAAACAAAAGTAAGCAACAAGCAAGAGTTCAAAGTCATTTGTTGTAAAGTGTTCTTTACGTATTTCATTTGTGTTCTTTGTATTTGCTTGTACATTTTCGTATTACATTGTAATTGCTTGTACGAGATTTCTCTACCTCCCAGTTGTTGTCGAGTAGGAGTGTTGTTAGTGTCGTGCGCATAACACGAGCTCGTTGAGCTCACCCCGTGGAGTAGGAATCCTAAGGATCCAAACCATGTATATCATGTGTCGTGTGCTTATATTCTTGTTGTGTTTTCATTATTGTATATTCCGCTGTGTTAACAAGAATTGTAGACAAACGATACGCGATGAATGATCGATTTCCATCCACCACGCGATTTGGGCTATTCACCCCCTCTAGCCGGCCACTGATCCTCCAACACGAAGGACTCTAAGGGAGATGAGAGTGAGCAATTGTAACCCAGGACGGGGTAGCTCATAGGTGAACTTGGCTGAATAGCTAAGTCAAGTGTCGGATTCTCAACTAAAGGTTGGTTTGAGGTTTTACCCGACACAAGTCGACTGCTATAAGTAGTAGTCGACTGCTCTAGGTCGATTAGAGTCGATCGGTGTTCGACTGAACAGTTTCTAGCCCAATAGTCGACTGCTAGGGTATGACAGTCGACTGCCAAGGGACGACAGTCGATTGATCAAGGCAAGTTCGGGCACAAAAGCTTTGGCAGTCGAGTGATCTCATCGACCACTCGACTGTTGGCTCTATCAGTCGACTAATGTGGGAGTCGTTGGTTGGAATCCAACGTGCATAAAGTCATTGCGAGGCAACAGACTATAGCGTGATCATTGATGCATTTGCATTAGTCGGCAAGAATGACCTCTTCCCTATAAGAAGGGTCCTTGGGTCACTTGGGATGGGTAATGCTTCATCTCTAAACCTACTCCCAATTGGCTAAACATTTTCTTCCCTCTTTCTTGCTATTATTTCAATCATATTGTAAAGAGGGAGATTGTAAGAAAGGTTTACCTCCACCTATCTTAGTGCAAAGGAGAGACTAGTGGAATTGGTTTAGGCATGATTCACCTGGAACGAATCAGGTCGTGGACTAGCGGCAAGGGCCGTGAACAACGTTACGTCTTCGGTGTTTGCATTTGCTTTCTCTTTGTCTTTTGCATTAGCTTAATTGTTTTTGTTTAGCAAATATTCTGTTGCGCTAATTCTAATTGTAGATGATTAAGCGAGCAACTTCCATCTTACTCGATAAAGGGCTATTCACCCCCTCTAGCCGGCCACCGATCCTCCAACAAGTGGTATCAAAGCGAGGAGCTTGTCGAGGACTAATCGCCAACACAAGCACGACAAGAGATGGCCGACTCAAACATTCATCCACCCAAGTTCGAGGGCGAATTCGCTTGGTGGAAAAAGCGTATAGAGGTCTTTTTCAAAATCGACTTCGATATTATGTTAATAATGGAAAATAGTTTCAAGATGCCTAGGGATGAAGAGGGGAGACTACTAGAGAAGTCAAGGTGGACCAAGAAGCAAAGGGAGGAGCACCTTGCAAATTCAAAGGCCAAGCATCACCTTTTCAATGTGCTCCTCCAATAAGAGATCAACCGAATAGGAGAATGTGCAAGTGCCAAGTAAATGTGGGAGAGGTTTATTGAGCTTCATGAAGGCACCTTCGAAGCCAAGCTTGCAAGACGAGACCTTCTCCGCTCCCAACTCAACAATATAAAGCTTGACAAAGGGGAGAAGGTATTATCTTTGCATTCTAGATTTAAGGAGATAGTTAATGGATTGTCAAGTGTAGGTGAAAAGCTCTCCAACCGGGACATGATAATGAAAGCAATTGATGCATTCTCTGGTCATCAAAGTGGAGCTCCATGGTGGACTCCTTTTATATTTCGAAGAATCTAGAGGTGAGTACTCTAGATGAATTTTTCTCTACTATGGAGCTTCACGAAACTAGACTTGAAAGGATAGTAAAAGAACCAAGCATAAAGCCAAGGGGAGTAGCACTAGTAGCCAACAAAGGAAAGAAGAAGAAGAAGAGCACACCCTCCTCATCTGATGAATCATCTTCCTCATCCATGGATAGCAATGAGGAAGCTTATATGGTAAGAAAGGTGAGACATGCTTTAAAGAGTTTTAAATTTAATAAATCTCATGATAGGGGAAGAAGGCCAAGGAGAAAGATCATTTGTTATAATTGCCAAGGAGAGGGACACATAAGGGATGATTGTCCCCTTTTGAACAAAAGCAAGGAGGAAAGGAGAAAGAAAAAAGACAAGAAGAAGGGGAGCAAGAAAAGGGAAGAAGAAAGAAAATCAAAAGAAAAAGGGAAGGCCAAGGCACACAAAGCCATGTGGGATGATCCATCATCCTCATCGGAGGAAGATCAAGCCTTTACAAGCCTTGCCCTTATGGCAATAGAAGACTTGGACTTCACCTCCTCCGAGCAAGAAGAAAGAAGCACAAGTGAGGAGGAGAGCTCAAGTGAAGGGGTAGCTTCATCTTCATCTTCATCATTGGAAGGGGATTGGGTAAGAAAGGTAACTAAATTACCCTCCAATGATGTAGTTTCTATGATTACTAGCCTAACTAGGGATTTGTTTAAGGCTAAGAAAAAGAACAAAGGCATGTTTGATCAAATTAAGGCCCTAGAAGAAAAACTAGCAAATGCATGCTCACATGATGATTATATCCCTCTTAATGTTAATGATGCATGTATGGAAGAAAACAAGGCCTTGAGGGAAAAGGTAGATCATCTAACTAAAGCCCTAGAGAAATTCACAATAGGCTCCAATACTTTGAACATGATAATTGGGAGCCAAAGGGAAAGTTTCAACAAGAAAGACCTAGGATATAAGGGATTCAAGAATGAGAAGACCTACCATTGTTTGATTGCTAGGGGTCAAACTAAAACAACAATGGTGTTGGGATGTATACTGAAAGCCTAGCTTTTTTGTATGAACATTTTTATTTTGAAATAAGAATCACATGATTATTGTTTGCACTTTATATTTATTATATGTGTGCATATTGTCTAATATTTTATATTGTAGATAACATGGTGTTTGGTGTGACACAGAAGATCATGTTATCAGTCCCTTGTAGAATATAAGTAGAGGCTCACAACCAAGATGGTTTTGGACAAACCATTGGCATGGTTGTAGTGTAGCTTGGTATTATTTTGTCTTGAACATAGAGTTACACTAGTACACTTAGGTGTATTGAGCATGACCGACATAGAGGTGATTCAATTTATTGCTGACTATGTAATTGAATCGGACCTCAGATATTATGTTGTACATGCTCTTAATCCCGATATAATAACGGGCACATATACTTAGTATTTATTTCTTTGATTTACCAAAGGGTGAGATTTATATGGATTAAATCAATATGCCCGGTAAGTTGGGAAATGATATTATTTACATGGTGTGCCGTTGATTATAGGAGGAAACCGTGTCCTATATATTAGGTTGATGATGTCCCCTTGAGGAGCTCATAAGGTTCATCATGTAAACCCTGCAAGTTGACTTAGTCAACATGATGATAAGGTTGAGTGGTACTACTCGAGGAGTTAGATGTTAATTGATTGATGGTCAGTAAATCAATTAATTGACGGACATTCGATATCTTAAACACGGGGAGATGGATGTACAAATAATGTATGGAGCCCATATTAATTTATGGGGGTTGGTGAGGTAATTCAATGATGATCCTCTAGTGGAATGGAACATCATTGATGGATCAAGTTTGTGTGGTTCCGATCCATCGGGTGGCCAAGATCCAACTCCTCCTCATGGTCCCTATCGTAGCCTAATATAATCCTCATGAAGCCTAGATCCAATGATAGAAAATAAATCCCTAGATCCGACGGTGGAGATTAAATCTCTAGATCCGACGGTTGAGATTAAATCCCTAGATCCGACGGTGGAGATTAAATCTCTAGATCCGACGGTTGAGATTAAATCTCTAGATCCGAAGGTTGAGATTAAATCCCTAGATCCGACGGTGGAGATTAAATCTCTAGATCCAACGGTTGAGATTAAATCTCTAGAACCGACAGTTGAGATTAAAACCCTAGAACCGACGGTGGAGATTAAAACAAGGCTTAAGCCCAACTCTATATAAGGGTGCTTAAGGTGGGCGGCAAGGCTAAGAAGTTGAAGAAGGTTGGTTTTTGGAAATTAGGGTTTTGCCTATCAACAGCTTGGGCGGCAAGAAACCCTAAGGAGAAAACCCTAATTAGATTAGGGTTTGTTTTTTTGGTTGGGCAGCTAGGGTTTGCAAGAAGGTGGGCGGCAACTATAGGAGAGGAGCTCTTCTTCTTCCTAGGGTGTGTGGCTCCTTCCTCTTCTTCCCTCTACCTTGGTGCTCAATCTATTCCTCTTCTCTTCTTCTTTTCCTCTTGGTGTGGCACAAAGGAACTAGGGATTGTTCCCTTGTTCGATTCCTTGGTTGACCATCTTGTTCTCTCTATTCTTGGGGCCGGCGGCATCAATCCTTTGTGGATTGGTGGTTGGCTCAAGCAAGAAGGGAAGGATAATTCTTCTTTCTTTCGATTGAAGAAGATCTATGAAGCTTCAACTTGTGGAGGATCTTCGCCCACACGAAGTCTACATGGAGGTTTGGACATACGATAGAAGATCGAGAGGTATAAAAGTTTTACAAGTTTTATTATTGATCTTTGCATGTTCTTATTATTATGCTTGTATGTGTTGATTATACATGTCTACATCCATATGTATTTGTATAATCATGGACCCCGAAGATAAACACAAAAAAGCCGATCGTCAGTCCGTCGTCTCTTCATGACTAAACTAGAAGAGTTTAGTTGTTTGAATAACTAGTTTGTTCAAGCGATTGCTCAAGTCGTTAGCACGACGACGAAATGGTTGAGCTTAGGAAACTCATCCCATCCGGATTAGTTTTCATTAGTGAAAATTTTAATCCGGGGACATGGGAGCCAATGAGCCTCCGAGCAATGCCATCAAAAATGGTATCAGAGCCACGGTTTCTGGTTTTGTGTGTTTTGGATTCGGTTACTTTCATGCACTTATCATATATTGTATATGTCGGATGATAGTAGGATGTGCGTAGGATAACTTTTTGGTTGCAGGCATAAGTTCCAACTATTATGGCTATATATGTGTGTATGTGATTGGATGTGTGTGTGATTGTATATTATTTGAATCATCGGGGTTGACGAGGCTAAATTAGTATTTAATTTTTGTAATTAAATATGGCATTGTTTAGCCACTCATTTTAGTTTACTTTTGATCTAGATTATTTGTACACTCCTTCGTGGAGTATAGGATCGATGGATGTAAATTAAAATAGTTCATCTTGGCTCGGATCTCTTTGGTGACTTGCGCACGGGAAAAGATGGAGCGGACAAGGTGGCGACACGACGGGACGCATATTGGAGAACAATGCCATAATAGTTGGGAAAATTCTATTTTTTTCCATATTTATTGTTGATTTGTTTTATATGCATGTTGTGTGTGCTTGAAAATTCCTCACCGTCAATTTACTAAGTGGGAGAGGGACATTTTAATTAATTCCCGCGGCCTCCATTACAATTTGACGTGTGATGCAACAAACTTGCGCGTCAGCTCTGAGTGCCTTCCTCCCCATCGGATGAGTTTGTTTGCGGATCACTAGGTCAAATAATGGTTATAGGAAATTATTTAGGAGCGTGTGTACTTCCCCATCGGTAAGGCACATAATCCGAGATAATTCCCTTAGTATCATGTAATGGTGCACATTTAGATGCAAATAAAAAGTATCCTCCCCATTGGAGTCACTGCTTTTATTTGTAGGGCCAAAGAGGAACCAACTATTAATTTTATTTGTCAAAAAGTAAGGTTGACAAGATAATAAAATTAATGGGTTAAACCTCCTCTTACAAATGTAGAATTCGTATACGTCCACACTATCGTGGCATGCGATATTCTCGGTGTTGGTTGATTTCGAAATTTTATTGTTTGAGGAATCAATGATATTTGAAATCTAATATTTTGATCATTGTGATTCTTAGGTTTTTTCAAATGGCTTTCAACCCACTTGCTGTGATATTAAAAGAAAATAAACTTACTGGAACAAATTATATCGATTGGAAAAGAAACTTGGATATTGTCTTAACTGCAGAGGAGTACAAATTTGTACTCTTCGAGGTCTGTCCTCCTAAGCCCACCGATGACTCTGATGAAAAGGAGAAAGAAAGTTATAAGAAATGGATCAAGGCAGATGAGATGGCACGGTGTTACATTTTGGCATCTATGTCAAATGTGCTGCAACATCAGCATCAGGCCATGGTCACGACTTATGACATGATGTTCAATCTCAAGGAACTTTTCGGACATCAGAGTAGGGCGGCTAGATAGGAGGCTACGAGGAACTTGATAACGACCACCATGATCGAGGGAACACCCATCAGGGACCATGTTCTCAAGATGATGGCTCATCTGAATGAGATGGAAGTCCTCGGAGCTGAGATCGATGAAACCAGTCGATATCATTCTCCGATCTCGCCTAGGAGTTTTGGCGATTCCGCCTCAACTACAACATGAACAAGAGGTTGTATTCATTGGCGGAGCTTGACGAACTCCGAGGCGAGAGGCTTTCGTCAAAGCGCTCAAGCCATGGTTGCTTAGAGAGTTTCTACTTCTAAACCGAAAGGTAAGAAGAAGAAGAAGAATCAAGGTGGAGCAAAGAAAGTGGCAGTAGGACCTCAGGCAGGAGTGAAGAAGCCGAAAGACAAGTGCTTCACTTGCAAGCAGACTGGACATTGGAAGGCGGACTGTCCTCACCGAAAGAACAAAGGTATATCTTCTTGTTTAGTTGTTGAAACATGTTTAGCGGTGTTATCTACCGATTACGGTGTGTGTAGATCGAGTCACTAATCATGTCTGCAATACTTTGCAGGGGTTCTAAGAAATCCGACGACTAGCTGAGGGAGAGATTACTGTCTTCATGGGCAATGCTTCAAAGGTGGCGGCTATTGTAGTTGGAGACGTTTATTTATCTTTTGATAGGAATAAAGTTTTGGTTTTGAGAAATTATCTTTATGTACCTACTTTTAGAAAGAATCTAATTTCAGTTTCTAAATTATTTATGGATGGATATTCTGTTTCTTTTAATGACAAAGTTGTTATAAAAAGGAATAGGGAGATTATCTGTTCTGGTACATTGGTTGGCAATTTGTACACTCTTGAACCGAAAACTCCCACGATGCATATAGAAGTGAATAACTCATCTTCTAAGTCTAATAAGAGAAAGAACCTTGAAAATGAACGGACATATCTTTGGCACCTAAGACTTGGTCATATTAACCTGAGTAGAATTCAAAGGTTGATAGCTGATGGACCTTTGGGTTCATTAGTGGTGGAAGATCTCCCAACCTGTGAGTCTTGCTTGGAAGGTAAGATGACCAAGAGGCCTTTTAAGGCTAAGGGGTATAGAGCCAAAGATGTATTGGAATTGGTTCATTCTGATTTGTGATCCTATGTCTATCGGGCTAGAGGTGGCTTTGAATACTTTGTCTCTTTTATAGATGATTATTCAAGGTATGAATACATTTACTTGATCGCCATAAGTCTGAATGCTTTGTGAGTTCAAAGAATTCAAGGTGATGTGGAGAACCGTCAAGGTAAAAGTATCAAGACACTACGATCGATCGTGGTGGCGAGTACCTCTTGGGAGAGTTTAGGAGTTACTTATCGGAGGTGGGATTCAATCCCAATTGTCACTTTGGCACACCCGACAAAATGGTGTGGCGGAGGCGAAGGAATAGGACTCTTATGGAGATGGTCGGATCGATGATGAGTTATTACGAGTTACGATTTCGTTCGGGGTTTCTCTGGAAAGCGATAGCACACATTCTGAACTTGGTTTCATCTAAGTCAGTACCCTCTACTCCCATAGAATTGTGGACTGAGAGAAAGCCGAGTCTAAGACATATTCGGATTTGGGGTAGTCCAGCACATGTCCTGAAGAGATCTTTGGTAAGTTGGAATCTCATATGCAATGCAGCTTGTTTGTTGGCTACCCTAAGGGAACGAAGGGTGGTTTGTTCTATAGTCCTTGAGATCAAAAGGTGATCGTGAGTATGAATGACAGATTTCTAGAGGAGGACTATGTGATGAACCACAAGCCCACGAGTAGGATTGTTCTTGAGGAGTTGAGCGAAGTCCGACTTGGTACCACGTATAAGAGGAAATACCACAAGTGAGGTGCACAGCGTGTCACTGAGCATATACAGGAGGCACCTCGTCGTAGTGGGAGGGTTGTTAGACAACCCAGAGATTCATGTTCTTGGGAGAGTCTTTGGACTTAGTCCTGGTAAACATGAACTTTGATCCTGGACATATGGAGGCACTCCAAGATAGAGATCGATATCTTGGCAAAGAGCGATGAATTGAGATAGAATCTATGGATTCTAATCATGTCTGGGAGCTAGTAGAACCACCGATGGTGTGAAAGCCATTGGATGCAAGTGGATCTACAAGAGAAAGAGAGGAGTAGACGGGAAGGTTGAGACCTTCAAAGCTAGGCTTGTTGCGAAAGGGTATACTCAGAAAGAGGGTATCGATTATGAGGAGACCTTTTCACCGGTAGCTATGCTTAAGTCTATCCGGATTCTCTTATCTATTCACTCATGAGGATTATGAGATTTGGCGGATGGATGTCAAGACATGCTTTCCTTAACTAAGTCTTGAGGAAAACATCTATATAGAAGCAACGAGGAGGATTCATTGCAAAGGCAAAGCATCTTGTGTATAAGCAATCGGTCCATTTATGGATTGAAGCAAGCTTCTAGATCTTGGAACATCCTTTGATGAGGTAATCAGTCATATGGATTTATTCAAAGTCGGATGAGCCTTGTGTATACAAGAGATGTGATGGAAACATAGTGGTATTTCTTGTACTATCGTAGATGACATTTTGTTAGTTGGCAACAATATCAGTGTTATCGAGCGTAAGGGTATGATTGTCAAGCAGGTTTGATATGAAGGACTTGGGAGAAGTGGGACACATCCTTGGGATCAAGTTAATAAGGGATCATGAAAAGGATGTTGTGCTTATCTCGAGCTTCATACATTGACACTATCCTTGATCGTTTTAGCATGCGAGAACTCGAAAGGTTTTCTACCTTTTAGGCATGGAGTACCTTTATCTAAAGAGATGTGTCCCAAAACATCAAAGGAGATAGAGGAGATGAAGGCGGTTCCTTATGCTTGGCGATGGAAGCCTCATGTATGCTATGCTATATGCGAGACCAGATATACGCTGCCGTAGGCATGGTTAGCAGAATCTCGAGTAATCTGAGACGAGGACATTGGGTGTGGTAAAGCATATATTGAAGTACACGAGAAGGACTAGGGATTATATCTTTGGTTCTAAGGCGGATCAATTAGTCCACATGGAGTTACACTGGTTCGATTTCCAATCGGATAGGGACAATATAAGTCTACCTCGGGGTTTGTGTTTACTTTTGGAGGTGGAGCCATAGTATGGAGAGTGTCAGCGAAATCGTGGCGGACTCTACCATGGAAGGTGAGTATGTGGCGACCTGGCGACCAAGGAAGTTGTATGGCTCGAGAACTTCTTGATGGACTTGGATGTGATTCTGGTTTGCCCGAACTATCACAATTTATTGTGATACTTGATGGTGCGATTGCAAACTCGAAGGAACCACGAGCCCATAAAGCGAGTAAACACATAGGCGCAAGTACCACGATCGAGATCGTAAGCGAGGAAAGTATGCCAAGATTGCATCGAGAGGATAACCTGGCGGATCCATTCACTAAGGCCCTTCCAGTGAAAGCGTTTGATAGGCATGTGGAGGACATGGGGATCAGATATATGGCAGTGTGATGACAACATAGTCTTTTAGTATAAGTGGGAGATTGTTGAGATGTATACTGAAAGCCTAGCTTTTTTGTATGAACATTTTTATTTTGAAATAAGAATCACATGATCATTGTTTGCACTTTATATTTATTATATGTGTGCATATTGTCTAATATTTTACATTGTAGATAACATGGTGCTTGGTGTGGCACAGAAGATCATGTTATCGGTCCCTTGCAGAATATAAGTAGAGGCTCACAACCAAGATGGTTTTGGACAAACCATTGGCATGGTTGTAGTGTAGCTTGGTATTGTTTTGTCTTGAACATAGAGTTACACTAGTACACTTAGGTGTATTGAGCATGACCGACATAGAGGTGATTCAATTTATTGCTGACTACGTAATTGAATCGGACCTCGGATATTATGTTGTACATGCTCTTAATCCCGATATAATAATGGGCACATATACTTAGTATTTATTTCTTTGATTTACCAAAGGGTGAGATTTATATGGATTAAATCAATATGCATTAAGTTGGGAAATGATATTATTTACATGGTGTGTGTTGTTGATTATAGGAGAAACCGTGTCCTATATATTAGGTTGATGATGTCCCCTTGAGGAGCTCATAAGGTTCATCATGTAAACCTTGCAGGTTGACTTAGTCAACATGATGATAAGGTTGAGTGGTACTACTCGAGGAGTTAGATGTTAATTGATTGATGGTCAGTAAATCAATTAATTGATGGACATTCGATATCTTAAACACGGGGAGATGGATGTAAAAATAATGTATGGAGCCCATATTAATTTATGGGGGTTGGTGAGGTAATTCAATGATGATCCTCTAGTGGAATGAAACATCATTGATGGATCAAGTTTGTGTGGTTCCGATCCATCGGGTGGCCAAGATCCAACTCCTCCTCATGGTCCCTATTGTAGCCTAATATAATCCTCATGAAGCCTAGATCCAATGATAGAAAACAAATCCCTAGATCCGACGGTTGAGATTAAATCTCTAGATCCGACGGTTGAAATTAAATCTCTAGATCCGACGGTTGAGATTAAATCCCTAGATCCGACGGTGGAGATTAAATCTCTAGATCCGACGGTTGAGATTAAATCTCTAGAACTGACGGTTGAGATTAAAACCCTAGAACCGACGGTGGAGATTAAAACAAGGCTTAAGCCCAACTCTATATAAGGGTGCTTAAGGTGGGCGGCAAGGCTAAGAAGTTGAAGAAGGTTGGTTTTTAGAAATTAGGGTTTTGCCTATCAATAGCTTGGGCGGCAAGAAACCCTAAGGAGAAAACCCTAATTAGATTAGGGTTTGGTTTTTTGGTTGGGCGGCTAGGGTTTGCAAGAAGGTGGGCGGCAACTATAGGAGAGGAGCTCTTCTTCTTCCTAGGGTGTGGCCGGCTCCTTCCTCTTCTTCCCTCTACCTTGGTCGGTGCTCAATCTATTCCTCTTCTCTTCTTCTTTTCCTCTTGGCCGGCGGCACAAAGGAACTAGGGATTGTTCCCTTGTTCGACTCCTTGGTTGGCCATCTTGTTCTCTCTATTCTTGGGGTCGGCGGCATCAATCCTTTGTGGATTGGTGGTTGGCTCAAGCAAGAAGGGAAGGAGAATTCTTCTTTATTTCGATTGAAGAAGATCTAGGAAGCTTCAACTTGTGGAGGATCTTCGCCCACACGAAGTCTACAAGGAGGTTGGGACATATGATAGAAGATCGAGAGGTATAAAAGTTTTACAAGTTTTATTATTGATCTTTGCATGTTCTTATTATTATGCTTGTATGTGTTGATTATACATGTCCACATCCATATGTATTTGTATAATCATGGACCCCGAAGATAAACACAAAAACCAGCGATCCATCCGTCGTCTCTTCCGCGGCTAACCGACTAGACGAGTTTAGTTGCTTGAACAACTAGTTTGTTCAAGCGATTGCTTCGTTCGCATGAGCTTAGGAAACACATCCCCGCCGGATTAGTGTTCATTCGTGACAATTTTAATCCGGGGACATGGGAGCCAATGAGCCTTCGAGCAATGCCATCAAATGGTAGCTAGAAAATGGATTCCAAAGGAATACTTAATGAACCCTATTGGAAAGAATCTATATTGGGTTCCTAAGTCCATCCTTAAGGGTTAGGAAACCCTAGAATAGTCAACCATGAGTGGACTTATATTATATCATGTAAAATGGTTGACTTGTAAGGATGTGGGTAATGATTTTTGATTTAGTGTTGGGTGATGATAATGTGTAACACATGAATTAAATGCTTAAATCATGATTTATGCTTGATAAATAATCATGATTTATGATTTGCATGATAATATTTGGTGTATGATCATAATATGGAAGCATGGATAATACTTGTTTATGATCATGATAGGTTTTAGGATAATACTTAACCTTGGATAGAATTGCATAAAATTGATGGTTAAGTATGAAATACCTTTAGGTTCATCTCACACTCACTATAGGCTAACTTGATTGAAAACATAGCATGGGTGAGATGTTAGGATGCTACAAATGACTCACTTATGATTATAACATTTGATGAGTCATTATAGGTATCATGATAGCAATAATTAGACCAATCATGGGGAAAACATATGTTTAAGTCATAGACATATTGCCCAAAGATCATGGTTGGATATTTCAAATGTTTTAAAACCATTTTATGTTTGATAATCTGCAAGTTCATGTTTTGAAAAGTTTCTAAGACAAAACTAGCTTTCAAGTTGATACAATTGAGACTTTTTGCAACTTTTGAGTTTTTGCCTAATTTTCGAAAATGAAATGAATTTTCATGAAAAATCATTTTCACTGATAAAAGACTTACAAGAAATATATTCCCCAAATTTCATGATTTTTTAAATTTTTTGGAATTTTTAATGTCGGAAATCAAAAATTCTGAAATTTAGGTGCGATCGTGATGTCTTGTACGAGCGATAGGTTTTAAGGCTGTTTTGGTATTTTCTTTCCCTAGACTTGATGCCATGCTTATATTATTGGTGTAATCGACCAGTCACGATTGATCGGACTCGAGTTTGACTCGGCGATGTTTTGATGTTTGACATGGAGGTTTGACATTGATTTCTAATAATGTTTTGGGAGATTTTTGTACAATCGACCCGGTAATGATTGGCCAGGACTTGAGTTTGACTCGAGGATTTTGATGGTTGACCGGAGTTGACCATGTCATGGAAAGTCAAGTCTTGAGTCCTTGGCATGTAACGTCCAAGCATGGGTCTTGGCAAGGAAAAGTCCAAGCATGGGTCGTGGCATGGAAAGTCCAACATGGGTTGGCAAGGGAAAGTCCAAGCTTGAGTCTTGGCATTTGAGAAGTCCACGGGGTGTGCTCTTGGCGGCGGAAAGGCCAGGCGGGAGTCTTGGCAGCATAAGTCCAATGGTTGGCGGCGTAAAGTCCAAGCGAGTCTTGGTAGCGTAAGTCAATGTGCGTTGGCGGTGTAGACACCGTTAGCATGACATAGCCGAAGCGAAGGATAGCGTATGGATGACTTGGAGGGATCCGATAGGTATGAGGCTGACGAGGTGGCTAGAAGGCTTAGGTCTAGGCTACGGGTGGTCTAGCAAGTATGGGGGCACCATACTTGGGTTAAAACCTCATGTTTAAGGTGTGCCAGTCGATTGGTGTGAGTCAACTAGGGTTTGGTGCGGAAGTATCAAGCGATCAGCTGCGGCTCGGCGGGTCGGTGATCATGTGATCAGTCGACTAGTGCTCGAGAGTTTGGGCACAAAATGGAGTCGAGACTCGACTGCGAGGGTTAGCAGTCGAGTGAAGGCTCCATCAGTCGACTGATGGGTATGATCAGTCGACTGATGATGGATCCTTTGGATTTTTACAGCCTGGATATAACCGTTGTCTCACCACAACGATGGCATCGATCGTGATGGTCACGAGCGACGATCGTGATCGGCGATTTCCTGCAACAATCTTTAAAGGGAACTCGTGGAGGAGAAATCAATAGCGATTTCTTGAGCATTGTTGAAGCGATTTCTTTGGTGCAAATCGGGGTCTTCAACCACGATTCAAGCAATCAAAGATCAAGCAACCAAAGTGCTATTGTAAATTGGTTTCTTTACTTGCATTGTATTTCATACTTATATTAGCTTGTATCTTTTGTATTACTTAGTTTAATCATTGTAAGGGGTTTCTCCGCCTCCGACTTGTGTCGAGAAGGAGTGTTTATTAGTGGTGTGTGATTGGCATCGCTAGAGCTTTTTAGAGCTTGATTCGTGGAGTAAGGCTGTTGGTTCGAACCACGCTATATGATTGTGTAATTGTGTGCTTGTATTTGTTATTGCTTTATTTCCGCTGCGCTAACACGACTTGTAGAGACAAGCACGCAACGAATTCCATTGAGCATTGAAACGATCTATTCACCCCCCTCTAGCGGTCACCGAACGACCCTACAATTGGTATCAGAGCTTGGGGCTCTTCTACGGACTAACCGCCAGGAGAAAAAGACGCTAGAGGGAAGATGGAATTCCAAGACAAGCTTGGATGGGACATCAACACTCCACCACCATACCATGAGAAGATTTTCCGGAGAGAAAGAATGGAGACATTCTTGATGATGGACATAGAGGATTGGTTCATCCTCATAGAAGGCTTTGAACCTCCTAGGGATAAGAAGGGAGAAGTTCTAAAGTTGAAGAAATAGACCCAAGAGCAATGGCTAAAATTCAAGACCGAAGCCAAAGTAACAAAACTTTTAGAAGATTTGATACCTAATGATGTTTTGTCTAGTCTAGGAGATTACATGGATGCCAAGGAGCTATGGGATAAATTGGCCAAGTTCCATGAGAAGCCTCACTTGGAATAAGTAGAAGAAGAAGAATGTTCATCGGCTCAAGAAGAGGAGGAAGCCGAGGAAGAACCATCATCATCCTCACAAGCAAGTGAGGATTTGGAAGTTGAGATGGAGTCAACTTTTGGATCGGTGGAAGAAGAAGAAGTGGAAGAAGCCTCCACCTCTAGGATTGAGGGGGAGGAGAGAATTCCCACACCGAAGCAAGAAGAAGAATCTTCAACATCCGGTCAAGATGAAGAAGCTCTCACTTCGGCCACCGCCATTGACCTAGGTAACTCAAACACTTCAATTTCAAATAAAAATCATATTATGTGTTTTGAGTGTAGGGAACATGGGCACTATAAGAGCAAGTGCCCTAGGAAAGTCAAGAAAAGTCAACTGGTACCGAAATCTCAAGAAAAGGACAAGGATGCCGGAGTCACCATTCCTAAGAACAAGGAGCATGTGGTATGCTTCAAGTGTTACCAAAGAGGGCACTACTAAAGTCAATGCCCTAAGGGGAAGAAGAGAGGTCAAGATGGAGCATCAAATGTAGGGGGAGCCTTTAAGGCAAACCCTAAGGTACATTTAAACCATGTTCATTCTTTAAGTAATAAAAACAAGCATGCTAGAAGTAATTTCTCTATGTTTTATAAAGAGCATGCTAAGAATAATAACTTTTATTGCTTAGGGGCTAAGAGCTACAAGGTTAAAAATAAGGAGAAATTTGGGACTAATGTCCCTAGAAAAACATTACCTAGGGAATCTATTAGGAAAATAGAAAATCACCTAGGCATGAATCCTAAATGGACTAGACACATGCCTAGAAATAAGAATATCTCAAGAGAGAATGAAAAATCAAAAATTGGGCAATTAGAAAAGGAAAATCAAGTCTTGAGGTCAAGGCTTGAAAAAATGGAAAAGACCCTTAGGATTATGCAAAACCAAATAAAAGGGTCAAATAGTCAAAGTCAAAACCTAGGGCCTAAGAGACAAGAGTCAACCAAGGGCAAGAAAGGTTTGGGTCACAAACCTAAGCCTAAGGTGACTTATCATAGTGTTTCATTCAATTATGGAACACAACCTAGGTCTAGGAAGACCAAGGTCAATAGGGAAGTAATCCCTAAGGTTGATCAAGGTATGTGCCTAGTGGCTAGGGTTTCAAGGAAACCTAGGGAAGCCACTAAGAAGGTTACAAGGGGAGTCACCCCTAGAGTTAACCATGACAAGACCCAAATGACCAAGGCTAACAAGCCTGGAAGGGTCATTAGGAAGGTATCTAGGGAGATTATCCCTAAGGAATACCTAATTAACCCTAGGAGCTCAAATAGGTTTTGGGTTCCTAAGAGCGTAATTGATTCACGCTAAATGGGTTTAGGGTGTGCCAACTTTAAATGGAAGGGTAGTTAACCTAACCATGGTAAAGGTGGCACTTTAGGTAATTTTCAAGGTTATGGATACCTTAGAAATAGATTTGATATTATGATCCTAAAATATTTTAGGATGTGGCAATATATTTTTGGAATTATGAAAAATCAATTAAATTGACACGATTTAGGATTAGAGGTCATAGTGTGTCATTTTGGGTTTTTGGCACACTTTGGAAATTAGTGTATCAAGAAAAGTGTCTTAAGTCTTAGAAATTACATTTAAGATTGATACTCAAGTACTACACATCTTGATGTCTCATACTTACCATGCTTCATGTGTTTTATCATATGTTTGCATGGAAGGAATATTTATGGTGTATTGCATCTCACAAAATAGATCATTCACCTTGATTGTGTATTTCAACACTTAGAAAGGGTGAGATGTTAGGATTTGAAACTATTGAATGTTAATGCTTGTGAAAATGAAATAAAACACTAAAATGCATTAACAAATACATGAACAAAGGCATAACACTAATATATTCGATATACATGAATAAACATGGTAAAATAAAATAAATTGAGTGAAGAAATCGAAATTCACTTAATTTCAGAATTGAAAATCAGATATCAGTCGACTGATAACACTGTAGCACGACACCATGAGTCCAAGATCGAGTCTTTGCTTCGAGACTCGGCCGGTTGTACATCGATCGTCGATGGTAATGCTCATCGGGGTAGAAGAGCCAATCGAGTGGCTCGGCCCAGCGATCAGTCTTGGTCACATTAGTCGACTGACGACCACTATCAGTCGATTGATGTTACTGTAGCTCATCACAGAATGTTCGATAGTTGACAGAATGTTCGATAGTTGACAGAATGTTCGACTACCGGTTCAGTGAACTGTTCACTAACCCGCTATCAGTCAACTGATGTCCCACATCAGTTGACTGACATCGCGATTTTATAATGCCGACCCGCTAGGGTTCGGCGTCTTCACGCTCTCTTCGCGCGACTCTTCTCTCCGGTTGCTTCCAAACTTCTCCGACCAGCTTTCTCACGTCCACGCCGGCGACCAAAAGCCTTAGGTTTGAAAGCTATCTCTGTCATTTGTGTTTTTGGTCGCTCTATCACCAAAATAACGTCTCACAACCTCCATTTTCTCCTCCAGCTCTAGGTTTCCAGCGAGATCCTTCTTCCGGTGATCTTCCGACATTCTCTTCGGCAAGTAGGCTGCCCAGTTAGGCCCTCACAACCATCAGTCTAGTAATGGCACCAAAGTATATCTCTAAACCCTTTAAACCCTTTTTTTTTCACCACATTTTGATCTAATCATGGTATTTGTGTCATTACATTGCATTGCATTGCATTCATCATATAATCATGTAGAAGAAAAAGTAGGAATGACCCAATTGAGGGTGGATCGCGTTTGTACCAACCGATGGTAGTTAGGTACATTGATGATCGATTTTTTAGATACTACTGTGGCGATGTCATTGAGATCTTACTGAATTATCAACTGATGAAGATCGCCCTTTGCAATCATGCTATCAATGATGACCTCCTCAAGGAATTTTACCAAAACTTGAGGAAGGTAGACGATAGCCCTACCTACACCACTCGTGTTGCAAAATGCGACCTAGAGTTCACTCCTGCGATCTTGCAGGAGTTCTTGGAGTGTAGGGCATCGGATGATACCTTTATCTTTTATCTTACTTTTTATGCACCTCTTCCTTCTCCTTTTGACCACATCTCATTAGATTCTATGCATGAGCACTTCTTCCGTCATCCTCGCCCACCAGTTTAGAACCTCTTCCCTATCAGCGAATTATCTGCACCTGACAATGTTCTTTACAAAGTCATTGTTGGGTGCTTTCTTTCGATTGTGACTCGGGGTCAGGCCAAGATCCGACCTCCCCATCTCTTTCTCATGTATGCCATGCGCCATCGGTTAGATGTGAACATTGCATTGAACATTTTTCATTGCATTGTCCATTTCATATCCCCTGTACAAGGGAAAGTTCATATGCCTTTTGGACATATTATCATTGCATGGTTATAGTCCATTGGCATTAACATATCCAGGGGATTGTTGAGGGCGTTGTAAGATCGTTGGTGGCCGGCTAGAGGGGGGTGAATAGCACTCTTTAAATCGTATGAACAGAATTGCTTGTCTACAAAGAATATTAGCGCAACGGAAACAAAACTAAACAAGCAATTAAGACAAGCAAAAACAAAATCAATGCTAACAAAGAATATAACGTGGTTCATGACCTTGATGCTAATCCACAGTCCGATTCGTCTCCGGTGAATCACTCCGAAACCAATCCACTATTGGTCTCTCCCTTTAGCCCAAGCAAGGTGGAGGTAAACCTTTACACCAATGAGATCACTCCTTTTACAATAGATGTGAAAGAAAACTAGAAGAAGGAGTTTGAGCTTTATGGGGCACTTAGCAGGATGTTTAGAGCATGAACATTAACCATCTAAAAGCCCCCACCCTCTCTTTTTATAGGGAGGAAACAAATCTTCCCGTTGGACACTATCAGTCTATTGATGCTTTCATCAGTCGACTGATGTCGACTCCAACGACTTCTGATCAGGCTGGATTTACGGGATCCGTGGTTGCCTTCTTTAATAGTCGGATGATCAGACGACTGATGATGACATCAATCGACTGATGTCGACTTCCAGTCGAGTGACGACTCACTTTTGTGCCCGTGCACAGTGCGATCAGTCGACTGCTTCCCTTAAGCAGTCGATTGATGTCGACTTGATTTAGCAACGAACACCAGTCGATTGACAATCGACTTGGAGCAGTCGACTGCCATATCATGACAGTCAACTAATACCGAGTAAACCTCAAACTTAACATCTGTTTGAGCATCCGACGGTCGGGTAAACCTCAACCCTTGCGGTCGAGCCTCCGACACTCGGCCATTCGGCCAAGTTCACCTAATGATCTACTTACAATTCACTCATCCTCTCATCTCAGTTGAAGTCCCTCGCCGAAGCTCTCTTCGTTCACGGCCACATCCCTCGGCAGCATCAAGCGCACGACTCTGCAATGCTCCTTTGCGTCTCTTTCTCTTGAAGTTTGCTTCCTTGGCTTCGCTTCAAGTCATCTCGTTCAGCGGTCCCTCAGATGCATCAAGCGCACGACTCTGCAATGCTCCTTTGCTGACTCAAACACGAGGTTGTGAGTGGTGACACTTACCTAAGCTCCATGTGCAAATTACTAAGTCCTGCAAGACTCCAACTCACATATCAAATCCAATCATCTTAACTTAAACCCTTTGCCACACACATCAAAACCACATCACATGTTGATTGCCCTAACAATCTTTCCCTTTTTGATGTGTGACAATCCGTTTAAGTTAGGTAAACAAATAACAATAACATAAGCAAGGAAAGCATGTAAATAAAAATATGAGTATAACAACTCCCCCTTAAACATGCAACTCTCCCTTAAGACATGCTAAATTTTTCCTTTTAGCATGATTAACTTAAACCTTATCAATTCTCTCCCTTTGACACCATCAAAAAACATTATCCAAATGTTATAATCCAAGGTATCAACTCTAAGGAAGAAAAAAAAATACTAAAAACCAAACAAAACCTGATAAAATCAGGTTACTGTGTACGTGCACAATACATTAGTCGACTGGTTCAGACCACCAGTCGACTGACACACAAATTTTATGTTTTTTGATTTTCTGGATGAAATTCAAAAATGCACTATAAATTCCAAAAAATTTGAAAAATCATGAAATTTTGAAAACACATTTCTTTTAAAGTCTTTTATCAGTGAAAAATGAGCTTTCATGAAAATTACTTATATTTTCAATGATTTTCCAAAAATCCAAAAGTTTCAAAACCAACTAGTATTTTGATCAAGTTTGTATCAATGTTAACACCTAATTTTGCTTTAGATTATTTCAAAACATGAAAGCACAGATTTTAAAGTAAGAAATTGTTTTGAAAACATATGAAATATCCAACCATGATCTTTGGTCAATATGTATATGAATTAAACATAAGTCTTCCCCATGATTGGTCTATTATTGCTATTTTGATACTTAAAATGACCATCTAAATGCCATAGGCATTAGTGGACTATTAGTATCATCCTATCATGTCACCCATGCTAAGTTTTCAATCAAGGTTATCCTTATGGTGAGTGTGAGATGTTCCTAAAGGTATTTATATACTTAACCTTCAAATTCATGCAATTCTACCCATGGTTAAGTATCACCCTAACATACCACATGATCATAAAAACATATATGCATTGATTTTACATTATGATCATGAAACACATGTATCAATCAATTTATAATCATGAATTAGGTATAAAATCATGATAATAATTCAAGTATCACCAAAAGCATGATTTAAACTATTTATGGGTGCATTATCATCACCCAACACTATTTCAAAAATTTAGTCCCACCATCCTAAGTCAACCAAAACATATGATATAAGTAAAATCCTTATGGTTGACTATCCTAGGGTTTTCCTAACCCTTAAGGATGGATTTATGAACCCAATACAAGTTATTTCCTATAGGGTTCACTAAAAATTCCTTAGGGATCCATTTTCTAGCAATTGTCTTGTTCTTGGCTTGACCCCTAGCAATCAAACATTTATAGGCCTTTTCATTAGTCTTTCCCTTATATCCTAGGCCTTTCCTATTAAAGCTTGCCCTTTGGCTCCCTATAATCATATTAAGGGTGTTGGAGCCTATTGTAAATTTTTCTAGGGCCTTGGTTAAATGGTCTACCTTTTCCCTTAAGATCCTATTTTCCTCAATGCATGCATCATTAACATCAAAAGGCATATAGTCATGTGAGCATGCATCATCATTATTAACATTTAAACATGCTTGTTTTAATTTATTTTCTAAGGCCTTAATTTGATCTAGCATGCTCTTATTTTTCTTTTTGGCCCTAAATAAATTCCTAGTTAAGCTAAAAATCATAGAAACTATTTCCTTGGGAGTTAGATTAGTTTCTATGTCTTCTTCTTCAGATGAAGAGGATGATGAAGAGCCTCCCCCTTCACTAGAGCCCTCCTTACTTGTGCTTGATTTTTCTTCCTCGGAGGAGGAAGAGTCTAGATCATCAAACGCTATTAGAGCCAAGTTTGTGACAAAGGCATTTTCTTCCTCTGATGATGATGATGAGAAAGGATCATCCCATGTCCTTGCCTTGAGTGCCTTGGCCTTCCCTTTTTCTTTGGCATGCTTCTCCTCTTCCTTCTTCTTGCTCCCCTTCTTCTTTTCTTCTTTGCTGATCATCTCTTATATGTCCCTCTTGTTGGTAATTGTAGCAAATTATCTTCCTCTTGTGCCTTCTCCTATCATAAGATTTGTTAAATTTTAAATTTTTTAAGGAACACCTTACCTTCCATACCATATAAGCATCTTCATTGCTATTCATGGAAGATGATGAGGAGGCTTCATTGGATGAGGAGGGAGTCTCTATCTTTTTCTTCTTCCCCTTGTTGGCTACTAAGGCTACTCCTCATGATGGCTTGATACTTGATTCTTCACTTATTCCTTCAAGCCTTGTTTCATGGAGCTCCATGGTTGAGAAGAACTCCTCCAAGGTGCTAACTTCTAAATTTTTGGAGATGTAGAAGGAGTCCACCATTGAGCTCCATTTCGAGGACCGGGGAAAGACATCCATAGCCTTCATTATCATGTCCTGATTTGATAGCTTTTCTCCTACACTTGTTAGTCCAATTAAAATTTCTTTAAACCTAGATTGTAATGAGGTTACCTTTTCTCCCTTTTCAAGTTTGATATTTGTTAGTTGGGAGCAAAGAATGTCTCTCCTTGAAAGCTTGGCCTCGGAAGTGCCTTCATGGAGTTCTATGAGTTTCTCCCACATTTCCTTGGCACTTGGACACTCCCCTATCCGATTCACTTCTTGTTGGGGGAGTACGTTGTAGAGATGGTGCTTTGCCTTTGAATTCGCCAAGTACTCCTCCCTTTGCCTTTTAGTCCATCTAGCCTTCTCGATTGGCTTTCCTTCTTCATCCCTAGCTATCTCGAAACTATTTTCCATTATTAATAAAATTTCAAAATCGATTTCAAAGAATACCTCCATGCATTTCTTCCACCACGCAAATTCTCCCTCGAACTTCGGTGGGTGAATATTAGAGCCATCCATCCTTGATGTAGTGCTTGTTGCGGCGGTTAGTCCGTTAACGCTCGATACCACTTGTAGGATCGTTGGTGGTCGGTTAGAGGGGGGTGAATAGCCCTTTTTCGTTGTATGAACGGAATTACATGTCTACAAAGAATATTAGCGCAACGGAAACAAAACTAAACAAGCAATTAAGACAAGAAAAAAACAAAATCAATGCTAACAAAGAACATAACGTGGTTCACGACCTCGCCGCTAATCCACGGTCTGATTCGTCTCCGGTGAATCACTCCGAAACCAATCCACTATTGGTCTCTCCCTTTAGCCCAAGTAAGGTAGAGGTAAACCTTTACACCAATGAGATCACTCCTTCTTTTACAATAGATATGAAAGAAAACTAGAAGAAGGAGTTTGAGCTTTGTGGGGCACTTAGTAGGATGTTTAGAGCATGAACATTAACCATCTAAAAGCCCCCACCCTCTCTTTTTATAGAGAGGAAACAAATCTTCCCATTGGATACTATCAGTCGACTGATGTCGACTCTAACGGCTTCTGACCAGGCTGGATTCGCAGGATCCGCGACCGCCTTCTCCAACAGTCGGATGATCAGTCGACTGATGATGACATCAGTTGATTGATGTCGACTTCGATCAGTGATGACTACGCCGTCGCGTGCGGTCGATCGATCGCTTCCTTAGTAGTCGATCGGTGATGTCGACTTGATTCAGCAGCCAACACCAGTCGATTGATGATTGACTTGGAGCAGTCGACTTCCATATCATGGCAGTCGAATGATGTCGGGTAAACCTCAAACTTAATATCTGTTTGAGCGTCTGGTGGTCGGGTAAACCTCAACCCTTGCGGTCGAGCCTTCAACACACAACCATTCGACCAAGTTCACCTAATGAGCTACTTACAATTCACTCATCCTCTCATCTCACTTGAAGTTCCTCGCCGAAGCTCTCTTCGTTCGCAACCACATCCCTCGGCAATATCAAGCACACGACTCTGCAATGCTCCTTCGCGTCTCTTGCCCTCGAAGTCTGCTTCCTTGGCTTCGCTTCAAGTCATCTCATCCGACGGTCCCTCGGATGCATCAAGCGCACAACTCTACAATGCTCCTTTGCCGACTCAAACATGAGGTTGTGAGTGGTGACACTTGCCTAAGCTCCATGTGCGAATTACTAAGTCCTGCAAGACTCTAACGCACATATCAAATCCAATCATCCTAACTTAAACCCTTTGCCACACACATCGAAACCACATCACGGGTTGATTTCCCTAACAGGCGCTATCCGAAGTATACGACTTCATCTCAGTGCATAACTTCACATTGGCTGGGTTGCGGACTGGAGCTAGATAGATGGAGATGGTACCTCGGCCTCAGCCCATGGCGCATGGGGAGCTTGGAGAGCCTGCAGGACAGTATGAGGGGCATGCTGTTGACGAGGATGACCCTGTGCCCGAAGATGCACCGACAGTAGGTCTCTCAGATCATGTTGCACAGCTAGAGGTCAGATTCGAGGACTACCAGTAGACGGTTGACTCACGATTGGCAAAGATCATATCGGGGCAGTCCTCCACGGGTGAGCAGCTCAGCCGGATGGAGGAGTGCCACAGCCGGATGGAGGAGCACCACAACCGGATGGAGCAGCGCCAGATGGATATATACGAGATGATGCGGACCTAGACGCTGAGCCAGCAACCTCCACTGCCTCCACCATCTGCCGAGGAAGACAGCTAGGCATAGATTAGGGGTCTTGTTTTTTTGTTTTCTTTTGGTTTCGTAGTGAGGTTGAGAGTGTTAGACATCTATTTTGCTTGTAAAAACTAAAGTTATATTTGAATGAAATATTTTGTTTATCAAAAATCATGTTTTTTGTCTGATTGTGTGTGTTAATGTGTTTATATATTCAAATTTGCCATGTCATGACATCAAATTCTATTTTATCATATGACATATCATGATATTATTTAGAATTATTTTCTATGTCATATTTAGAGCCTATTCATATGTCATGACATCATGATCATTGGTTATGTTTATTTATGATTATCATTTATGCCATGATTATTCATGCATTAATTAAAATTGAGTTAAGGATTATGACATGATTTGAAGTCCCATCTATAAGGGAGTCAAATAGAGTTGCCTAGAAAATGCATGAGGCTATAATAACCCTAATCCCACATCTCACAATTACTTTAACTTTTGTGTGCTTAATACATCTTAGATACATGTGAGATGTTAGAAAAATAAGTTAAGTTCATGGTGCATAGATAGTTCATCTAGATGAACTTAAACTTATCTCAATCATCAATATGAATCATGAAGAAAGTTAATGTACAAGTGATGTATATCTAGCCAAGAGTCCATGGTTCAAAATAGGTTTTTAAAAGCACTTTAAAATCACTTTAGAAAACCTTAGTGAAGTCTATCTTTTGATAGCAATCACCATTAATGAAGTTGATACAAAGTGAGCTAAAACATTGAAATTTTTCTTCACTTTTGAATTTTTTATCAATTTCACTATTTTATGGGTAAATTATTTTTCTAATATTTTTCACCCATTGTATTGGTCATAAGTATTATACGTATGAAATTTCACGATTTTTAAAGTTACGTATAATTACTTATCAATTTTCAAAGTTCATATTTGATAATTGAAAAAACTGAGTTCTTAGTTATTAGTCGATTGTCATTGATGGCAGTCGACTGATGGGGTGGGAGCTGCCCTGGCGGCAACTGCTCTGGCGAAAACCACCCTAGCGAAAACCGCCCGCGAATCGCGTCGCGAGCATGTAATCGCCTAGCGAAATACGCCGCGTAATCGCCTCGTAGAACCGCCTGGCGTAATCGCCTTGGCGCACGGCAGCGTAATCGCTGGCGGAAACCACCCTGGTGAAAACCGCCCTGGCGGAACTTCCCTAACGCAGTTATCAGTCGACTGCTGCTTGGTGCCAGTCGACTGATGGACTCGACAGTTGACTGTTTTCTGATAAAGTCGACTGCCAATGTTGATTTCGGGTAAACAAGGATATTTAGCCCATGTTTCAGCTAGGGTAAGGTTCTCTAACCACTCCTAACTCTAGAATATGCTTTGGGAAGCATTAGAAAGGGTGAAAATCCATTGAATATGGATTATGAGAGTTGTTTAGGGTTTGTATCAATTTTAAGGTGAGGAAAAGTTCAGTGTTGAAATTTAGACCTTAATTTTGATGGTTTAAAGTTCCTATTGGCTTAGGGACTTCCCAAGGACATTGTTGGTGCAATGGTCAAGGGGGAGCAAGCCTTTAGGGGGAGGTATCTGTTGGGTTTCCGACACTGCGGCGAGTGTGTGTTCGAACATATTTCGTAAACATGTGCACAATGAAGAAATAAAAATAATAAATCTAATTTATTACAACACACACACCACACGCATGCATAGTACAACATGTGTAGACATAACCGCGATTTCAAATTTTGCAATAAAAGGAAATTTATAAAATGTATACCTGACGTATCACGTGTAGCGGGAAAGGCATCGACCGGAATGATCCTCGCTAGAATCGCCTCTATCCGTATCCACACGGAGTATCTTCGGGATGACTTCACGAAGTCACGAGCCTCGTCTTCGTACGAGTTACTAGCCTCGTGTTGAAGACGATGTGATCGAGAGAAGATCACGATCCGAATCAAAATTCGGATCCAAAACGAGTCCTCAAAAACTCGCTTCTCCGGAGAGGTATTCGTCAACCGTTTGACGAATCCTTCGTCCTCCACCTATGAGGATTACCGGAGATCAAATCCCCGGCAAGTAAGCTGCTGTCGGAGCTCCAAACGTCGTCCAAATGACGCTCCGACACGAAGAAGACAAGCTGTCCAGAAAACTGGACAGCTTGGTGGAGGAGTTTGTGCCGGCCAAAGAGAAGAGGGCCAGCTATTCCTTGGTCACTGGAGCCAAGGAGGATTACCGGAGGGTCGCCGGAGGATCACCGGCTGAAGCTTGGATGCCAGCAACAAGCTTGGACGGCGATAAAGCTGGGCGGCAGCTAGGGTTGGGCACCGGCCACTAGAGGAGAGGAGGGGTGGGCGGCAACTAGGGATTGCTTGGATTAGGGCTTAACAAAACCCTTAATCCCTATTTTATAGAGAACAAATTCTCCTAATGGTTATCATATCATAACCAAAATCCCGTTAACCCGCTCCATTAATTTAAGTTAAAATAAACCAAACCATGTTGGTCTATTTTAAGTTAAAACGAACCGAACCAACTTTTGGTTCATTCGTTTAAAACAAACCAAACCCCTTTGGTTTATTCTCCTCCATTGGATTAAAACCAAACCAATTTGGTTCATCTATCATGTCTTCATAAGACACGGCCCATCCACGCTTCCATTGCGACTGAAACGATTTCATGCTCGCTCCTTGTTTGGTCCAACCAAACCTAGTTTCTTTCGGTCTGAGAATCTCATTCTCAAGCCCATTTTAAATCCTTCGGATTACGCTCGTTGTGCGTGTGAACAAATAGGTTCTCGGTTTATGTTGGCTGTCTATAATTAACCATTAATTATAGAACGATCATGAGTGACACCTAGTAGTACATCATGATCCCCAATTAACCGAAAAGATCAACGGTTGATCCAGAACTATTTCTGAAACCCTTCAATAGCTACAATGAATCGTGCCCCATTCCCTTCACTGATCTTATACCCACTTGATTCAGGACATGGTCTATAGTGTCAGCCCCCACTAGGTTGACTACGTCACACCTAGCCCAAGTATCATTTCCTCGTCCTACAGATTCTAGTTACTGTACATGTATCCAAGAGTACCTTACTCTAAACATGTAATGCTTTGGCCAAAGACTTTAGTAATAATCCGACGAGAGGCCATGGGTATACATCTCCTTGCAAGGAGTGGTGAATCCTTTATAGGCTATTCAAACACCTTCGATCACTTCGACTTATACCCAATCATCCCGGGTCCACATCTCCTTAGAGATGCTCGCTCAAGATGTCAAAGCATAAGTCTTTATGATCAAGATGACTTGAATACAGCAAGTCAAAGGAACATCGCACTTAAGCTGCAGTAAGAACTTCATTGACATATCTATATATGCAGAGAACCATATGAAGTTTTACGGCTGGTCACTCCAATGAACTAGTTACCATAACTAGCATCCACGATTAACTCTGGACATCACAATGTCTCCATCCAGTGAGAATCAGCTGCTTGGATACACCAAGGAGTATACCTCGTGCTAGTCTCGACAGAATCGATGGTGTCCAAATCCATCAATTCATCGACTAGGGATAATTTCGATACATCACAATTACACATTTAGAGAGACTCACTAGTTGTGATCCAATTACAAATTCTCTCATGCTGTGAATCGTATCGTGGACATTCAGTAAATGAGTTTAAGATCTAATTAAATACATGAAAATATGTATACTCTAATAGTAAATCTTCATTTATCATATAAATGGTTCAAACATAAGGTGATTGCCTTAGGACATCTCTCATATATTACTAACAAACTCCCACTTGGCCTAATGTCAATCGCTACGGTATCCAATATCATAAGCTCTAACATGACTCTCAAACTTACTTTGAGGTAATGCCTTAGTCAAAGGATCCGCTAAGTTCCTTTCAGTGGGGATTTTCTCGATTTGTATTTCCTTCCTACTAATGATCTCTCTGATCAGATGATAGCGGCGAAACACATGTTTGGATCGTTGATGAGACCTTGGCTCTTTCGCCTGTGCAATTGCTCCATTGTTATCATGATGGACCGGTATTGCTTAAACAATGGCCGGAATCACACCAAGTTCATGAACGAACTTCTTGATCCAAACCGCTTCCTTTGCTGCTTCCGAAGCTGCAATGTATTCTGCCTCAGTGGTAGAATCCGCTACAGTCTCTTGTTTGGAACTTTTCCAACTCACTGCACCCCCATTCAAGGTGAACACGTATCCAGACTGAGACCTGGAATCATCCTTGTCTGTCTAGAAGCTGGCATCCGTATACCCGCGTATCACCATGTCCCCTTCTCCATATATTAGGAACACATCCTTAGTTCTTCTCAAGTACTTAAGGATTGTCTTAACAGCCGCCCAATGATCCATTCCTGGATCAGACTGGTATCTGCTCGTGACACTCAGAGCATACGATACATCGGGCCTCGTACATAACATAGCATACATGATAGATCCTATTACGGATGCATAGGGAATCTTACTCATGCAAATCCTCTCGTCTTCTGTGCGCGGACACATAGACTTCGAAAGGTGTACCCCATGCCTGATGGGTAGGAAACCTTTCTTGTATTCCGACATGCTAAACCTCTTTAGCACTCGGTCTATATATGTAGACTGCGAAAGACCAAGCAACCGTTTCGATCTATCTCTATAGATCTTAATCCCGAGGATGTAGGTTGCTTCTCCCAGGTCTTTCATGGAGAATGTCTTGGACAACCAAATCTTAAGCAGAAGATCAAACATCGTTTCCTATAAGTAATATGTCATCGACATACAATACTAGGAACACGACTACACTCCCACTAACCTTCTTGTACACACAAGGTTTGCGGATTTTGTGAAATCAAACTTTTTGATTGTCTCATCAAAGCGGATATTCCATCTCTGGATGCTTGCTTCATCCATATATGGACCGTCGCAATTTGCATACCTTGGTTTTATCAGCAATGTGAAACCCTCATTGTATCATATACACGTCCTCGGCGAGTTTCCATTAAGGAAAGTTGTTTTCACATCCATCTGCCATATCTCATAATCATAATGAGCGCTATGGCGGGAGCATCGAATGGATTTAAGCATAGCTACAGGCGAATAGGTTTCGTCATAATCAACACCTTGCTTTTGACGATATCCTTTCGCCACCAATCTAGCCTTATAGGTAATCACATTACCATCCATGTCGGTTTTCTTCTTGAAAATCCACTTGCACCCTATAGGCTTTATGCCTTGGTGGAGTCAAGTTCAAACTTGGTTTTCATACATGGAATCCATTTCGACTTCATGGCTTCAAGCCACTTATCCCTTTCTGAACTTATCGGAACTTCTTCATAACTAGTAGGCTCCTCATCATCAATGAGTAACACGTCGTTCGATTCACTTACGAAATCCATATCTCTCGGGAATATTGCGTGTTCTACGGATCTCTGAAGATGTGGTGTTTCAATAGGTCGTGATTGCTCATCACTATGAGTTATCATTGTTGTGCTTCACCGGTATCTCATCAATGTCTATTTGAGTCTCTCGAGCCTCCTCAAGCTCCGACACTCCCACTATTTTCTTGCAAGAGAAACTCTTTCTCTAGAAACACGACATGCCTTGAAACAAACACCTTTTGTTCCACAGATGATAGAATTGGTAACCCCTTGTTTCCTTAGGGTATCAATAAATAGACATTTATCGGACTTAACATCCAATTTATACGTCTGATCCGCTTCACATAAGCGAGACAATCCCATATCTTCAAGTAAGATACATGAGGTTTCTTACTATTCCATATCTCATATGGAGTAGTAGAGACTACCTTAGTTGGCATTACATTTAACAAGTAAACAAGTATGCGAAGTGCATAGCCCCAAAGGACTTGGGAAGATTTGCATGATTCATCATTGACGACCATGTCCAACAAGGTCGATTCGCCTCTCGGATACACCATTATCTTTGTGGTGTATATATGGAGTCCATTGAGACAATATGTCATTGTCTCTTAGATAATCAAGAAACTCTTAACTTAAGTATTCACCACCTCGATCCGATCGAAGTATTTTAATACTCTTGTCATGTTGTTTCTCTACTTCATTTCTGAATTCTTTGAACCTTTCAAAGGCTTCAGACTTGTGTTTCATCAAGAACGCATACCCAAACCGTGAGTGATCATCGGTGAAGGTAATGAAGTAGCTATAGCCTCCTAAAGCTTGAGTTGACATAGGTCCACATACATCAGTATGTATTAGACCTAGCAACTCTCCCACTCGTTCACCTTTTCCTGTAAAAGGTAACTTAGTCATCTTGCCTTTCAAGCATGATTCACATGTATCGTATGAATCCAATTCAAACGATTCCAGAATTCCACATCGATGTAATTCGGACATGCGTTTCTTGCTTACATGGCCAAGACGACAATGCCACATGTAGGAGTCTAATTGATTATCCTTTCGAGCACGCTTGTTGCTCGCTTCGATATTGAAAATGTCACTGGATACGTCCTACGTATAAATACCATTGTTCAAAGTTCGGTTCCATAAAGTACGCCATTGAAGTTATATAACAACAATTGTTACTAAGCGTCAAATGGTAACCATTTCTATTTAAGCAGAAATAGAAACAATGTTCTTTATTAGAGAAGGAACACAATAGCAATTGTCGATTCAAGACTAGTCCACTAGGGAGCTTGACCAAATAAGTTCCGATGGCGGCCGCGTGACCTTTGCTCCATTGCCAACTCGCAAATTTGACTCCCCTCTGACGAGTCTTCTTCTATTCCTTAGCCCTTGTATGTCATTACATATATGTGAGTCACACCTAGTATCCAATACCCAAGTGTCTAAGGAAATAGAATGACAATCAATAACGAAGATACCTGAAGAGGATGGGGCATCGGATGCCTTCTTCTTCTTCACGGACTCAAGATAAATCTTGCATTTCTTCGCCCGATGGCCTTCCTTGCCACAATGATGGCAAGTGCCCTTTTGTCTTTGGATTACGCCTTCTTGTTCTTCCCTTTCTTCTATTCCTTTGCCTTCCTCTTAGAACCTTTCTTTGAGAATCAACTAATAGAACCGCCTTCTCCTCATGCTTCGAAGGCTCCACATCTTGACATATTGAGGAGCTCAGGAATAGTGGATTCTAATTTGTTCATCCGATAGTTCATCACAAATTGTGAGAAACTCTTGGGCAAACAATGCAGAATTAAGTCAATACTTAATTCATGATCCATCACAAACCCGAGGGTGGCTAGCCGCTCGATGTAACCATTCATCTTTAGCACTGGCACTCTGAGACAAACCTTCTTGCATCTTAGAGGTGAAGAAGCCTAGAGACTTGAACCTTCGGATCTCGCTTGCTCATCAAACAACTCATGAAGATGGAAGACTATATTAGCATCCATATGCTCATGTTGCTTTTGCGGCTCGGTACCATCGCGGCTAGCATGATGTAACTTCGCCCGATTCGAATCGCCACATGTTTACGATAGAGGCCAACATTTGGTGCAGGTTGCATCGTCCTAGGGCCCGGTTGGGAAGAGGCTCTTCAAGGACATATGCTAGCTTTTCCACCTTGAGAATAATTCTCAAGTTTCTAAGCGATCCGAAGTTAGGCCCGATCGATTTGTTTGAATCCAAAATAGTGCAAATTGAAAGTCATGATCATCGATTAACCTAGAAATACAAAATGAGCATATATGAGAAAATGATTTTAAAATGCATCAATATACATTTATAAATCCCATTCATTTTTGAATTTCAAAAACCCCAAAATCACTTGGAGATCGTAGGTCCATCTCGAATGGGTGATATCCAATAGATATGAATAACCTTGGAGAGAGTCCAACAAGCCATTCATAACTATGATGGTAGGTATCAAATATATCGATTGCATATCACGTATATGCAACTATCACAATGTGCTATCAACTAATTGAATGTTCACACATACATTGGGTTGTTAACACATTAACAAGTATGCATCATATGCATAGCACCCAACTTCACCTCCCTTTACATCGACCTTGGAGAGAGTCCAACAAGCCGATGCTCCAGGTTAAAGCCAACCCATTAATCGAGAAATAGTTTTAATATGGTTAGAGCGCATTCAAACAATTAGCCCCGCTTGGAGAGAGTTCAACAACCAAAGCTAACGATTGACCTCTGACTCTTACCATATTAGTATTAAACTATTCCATGGTTTGAACATGTTCGGGTTCGAGCCAGGCTTGAAGAGAGTCCAACAACCCAAACAAGAAACGGAACTCTGGTTCTATCCATATTAATGGAAGGTGTAGGCTTTAATATTGAGTAAGGGTTTTTATGTCTCATCCTCTTTGCATGCAAATAACTATTATCTACATGACATGACATACATCTACATGTCACGACACGCATGACATAATGTTATGCATCTAATGCAATTACATGGCATACAATTATGTCATGTATATAATTTCCTTATATGTCATAACTATTTATGGAAATAAAATATGTTTGAGATTTGATTCTCCAAATCAAATCATGATTAAATTAGGAAACAAATTTTCAAATCTAATCACATATTTTATTTGTGGAAAGTGTTGATTAAGGAAAGTCAATTTAGGAAACAAATTTCCTAAATCATCAAAACTACTTATGGAAATAAAATATTTTAAGATTTGATTTTCCAAATCAAATCATGATTAAATTAGGAAACAAATTTCCAAATCTAATCAAATATTTTATTTATGAAAAATATTAATTTCCATAAATATTTCCAACTTTCCAAAAGTAGAAGATTTCCATAAATACTTCTAGACTTTCCAAAATTAAAAATTTCCATAAATGCTTCTAACTTTCCAAAAGTAGAAAATTTCCATAAATACCATTATGACTATCGCAAAACAATTTTACAATTATGTCGAAACACAACCTGGGCTCTGATACCACTGTTAGGTTTCCGGCACTACGGCGAGTGTGTGTTCGAACATGTTTCGTAAACATGTGCACAACGGAAGAAATAAAAATAATAAATCTAATTTATTATAACACACACCACACGCATGCATAGTACAACATATGTAGACATAACCATAATTCCAAATTTTGCAATAAAAGGAAATTTATACTATGTATACCTGACGTATCACGTGTAGCGGGAAAGACATCAACCAGAACGATCCTCGCTAGAATCGCCTCTATCCGTATCCACGCCAAGTATCTTCGGGATGACTTCACGAAGTCACGAGCCTCGTCTTCGTATAAGTTACTAGCCTCGTTTTGAAGACGATGTGATCGAGAGAAGATCACGAACAGAATCAAAATTGGGATCCAAAACGAGTCCTCAAAAACTCGCTTCTCCGGAGAGGTATTCGTCAACCGTTTGATGAATCCTTCGTCCTCCACCTATGAGGATTACCGGAGATCAAAGCCCCGGCAAGTAAGCCACTGTCGGAGCTCCAAACGTCGTCCAAACGATGCTCCGACACGAAGAAGACAAACTGGACAGCTTGGTGGAGGAGTTTGCGCCGGCCAAAGAGAAGAGGGATAGCTATTCCTTGGTCACTGGAACCAAGGAGGATTACCGGAGGGTCACCGGCTGAAGCTTGGACACCGGCAACAAGCTTGGACGGTGACTAGGGTTGGGCGCCAACCACTAGAAGAGAGGAGGGGTGGGCAGCAACTAGGGATTGCTTGGATTAGGGCTTAACAAAATCCTTAAGCCCTATTTTATAGAGAACAAATTCTTCTAATGGTTATCGGATCATAACCAAAATCCCGTTAACCCGCTCCATTAATTTAAGTTAAAATAAACCAAACTATGTTGGTCTATTTTAAGTTAAAACGAACCGAACCAACTTTTGGTTCATTCGTTTAAAACAAACCAAACCCCTTTGGTTTATTCTCCTCCATTAGATTAAAACCAAACCAATTTGGTTCATCCATCATGTCTTCATAAGACACGGCCCATCCATGCTTCCATTGCGACTGAAACGATTTCATGCTCGCTCCTTGTTTAGTCCAACCAAACCTAGTTTCTCTCGGTCTGAGAATCTCATTCTCAAGCCCGTTTTAAATCCTTCGGATTACGCTCGTTGTGCGTGTGACCAAATAGGTTCTCGATTTATGTTGGTCATCTATAATTAACCATTAATTATAAAACGATCATGAGTGACACCTAGTAGTACATCATGATTCCCAATTAACCGAAAAGATCAACGGTTGATCCAGAACTATTTCTGAAACCCTTCAACAGCTATAATGAATCGTGCCCCATTCCCTTCACTCATCTTATACCCACTTGGTTCAGGTAATGGTTCATAGTGTCAGCCCTTACTAGGTTGACTACGTCACACCTAGCCCAAGTGTCATTTCCTCGTCCTACGGATTCTAGTTACTGTACATGAATCCAAGAGTACGTTACTCTAAATATGTAATGCTTTGGCCAAAGACTTTAGTAACAATCCGACGAGAGGTCATGGGTATACATCTCCTCGCAAGGAGTGGTGAATCCTTTATAGGCTATTCAAACACCTTCGATCACTTCGACTTATACCCAATCATCCCGAGTCCACATCTCCTTAGAGATGCTTGCTTAAGATGTCAAAGCATAAGTCTTTATGATCAAGATGACTTGAATACCGCAAGTCAAAGGAACATCGCACTTAAGCTGCAGTAAGAACTTCATTGACATATCTATATATGCAGAGAACCATATGAAGTCTTACGGCCGGTCACTCCAATGAACTAGTTACCATAACTAGCATCCACGATTAACTCCGGACATTACAATGTCTCCAGCCAGTGAGAATCAGCTGCTTTGATACACCAAGGAGTATACCTCGTGCTAGTCTCGACAGAATCGATGGTGTCCAAATCCATCAATTCATCGACTAGGGATAATTCCGATACATCACAATTACACATGTAGAGATACTCACTAGTTGTGATCCAATCACAAATTCTCTCATGCTGTGAATTGTATCGTGGACATTCAGTAAATGAGTTTAAGATCTAATCAAATACATGAAAACATGTATACTCAAATAGTGAATCTTCATTTATCATATAAATGGTTCAAACATAAGGCGATTGCCTTAGGACATCTCTCATATATTACTAACAGTATCCATTAAGGGATGATGGATGGTATTTTTCCTCATGAGGGGGAAAATATAATTTTGAGATACCCAATTTGGGAATTGGGAGAGTGTATAGGATTGGCTATCTTGAGTGATATGAGACTTATCACTAGGAAGATGGTACCAAGGGAGAGATTGTAAGATCTCATTGGGACATGAGACATTGACCTCCTTGGAGAGAAAACCTTTTTGATATTAGTCAAAAAGGGAGAGAATGTTTTGGGGGAGAATGTTATGGAGAGTGTTATCAATTGATGTTATTAATTGTCAATTCGGAGAATTGGGGAGAATATTTGGGATTACCAATTTGGGATAATTGGTAAGAAGAATTGAGTTAGTGTTCTAACTCAAAGATATGTGTTTTTGTCAAACATCAAAAAGGGGGAGATTGTTGGTGCAATCGGCCCAGGTCACGATTGACCGGACTCGAGTTTGACTCGAGCGATGTTTTGATGTTTGACATGGAAGTTTGACATTGATATTTGACATTGATGTCTGATAATATTTTAGGGATATTGTTTGTACAATCGACCCGGGTCATGATTGACCGGACTCGAGTTTGACTCGAGGGGGATTTTGATGGTTGACTGGAGTTGACCATGTCATGGAAAGTCCAAGTCTTGAGTACTTGGCCTAGTCCAAGCATGGGTCTTGGCAAGGAAAAGTCCAAGCATGGGTCTTGGCATGGAAAGTCCAACATGGGTTGGCAAGGGTAAGTCCAAGCTTGAGTCTTGACATTTGAGAAGTCCAAGGGGTTTGATATTGGAAACGTAAAGTCCAAGCGGGAGTCTTGGCAGCATAAGTCCAATGGTTGGCGGTGTAAAGTCCAAGCATGGGTCTTGGCATGGAAAGTCCAACATGGGTCTTGGCATGGAAAGTCCAACATGGGTTGGCAAGGGAAAGTCCAAGCTTGAGTCTTGGCATTTGAGAAGTCCAAGGGGTTTGATATTGGCAGCGTAAAGTTCAAGCGGGATTCTTGGCAGCATAAGTCCAATGGTTGGTGGTGTAAAGTCCAAGCAGAGTCTTGGCAGCGTAATTCCAATGTGCCTTGGCGGTGTAGACACCGTTAGCATGACATAGTCGATGGAAGCACCTGAAGGCTAGCGTATGAATGAACAAGTCATGGATGACTTAGAGGGATCCGATAGACACGAGGCTGACGGGGGTGGCTAGAAGGCTTAAGTCTAGGCTATGGGTGGTCTAGCAAGTATGAGGGCACCATACTTGGGTTAAAATCTCATGTTTGAGGTGTGTCAGTCGACTGATGTCATATAGCAGTCGACTGGTGTGAGTCAACTAGGGTTTGACTGCGGGAAGTGTCCTAGCAGTCGACTGCCAGAGGTGGGTAGTCGGCTGCTGGCTTGAGAAATCGACTGATCGTGTGATCAGTCGACTGGTGCTCGAGAGTTTGGGCACAGAATAGAGTCGAGACTCAACTGCGGGGGTTAGCAGTCGAGTGAAGGCTCCATCAGTTGACTGATGGGTATTATCAGTCGACTGATGATGGATCCGTTGGATTTTTCCAGCATGGATCTAGCCATTGTCTCACGACAATAGTGGCATCAGTCGACTGATGGTCACGAGCAGTTGACTGATCAGCGATTTTTAGCCCAGGCAGCAACTTTAAAGGCAGCTCGTGGAGGAGGAAATCAATAGCGATTTCTTGAGCATTGTTGAGGCAATTTGCTAGTGCAAATCAGGGTCTTCAACCACGATTCAAGCAATCAAAGATCAAGAAACCAAAGTGCTATTGTAAAGTGGTTTTTCTTTACTTGCATTGTATTTCATACTTGTATTATCTTATATCTTTCATATTACTTAGTGTAATCATTGTAAGGTGTTTCTCCACCTCCGACTTGTGTCGAGAAGGAGTGTTTATTAGTGGTGTGTGATTGGCATCGCTAGAGCTCTTTAGAGCTCGATCCGTGGAGTAGGAACCATTCGGTTCCGAACCACATTATATGATTGTGTAATTGTGTGCTTGTATTTGTTATTGCTTTATTTTCACTGCGCTAACACGACTTGTAGAGACAAGCACACAACGAATTCCATCGAGCATTGAAACGAGCTATTCACCCCCCTCTAGCGGTCACCATTTCCTCTACATATATAACCTCTGTTAGATGTTTTTGATGATGTCAAAGGGGGAGAAATATGGGGGTTTAAGTTAATCATGCTAGAGGGAATTATCATGTGCTAAGGGGGAGTTGCATGTATTAAGGGGGAGTTGATATTCATGTTTGATATCCATGTTTTACATGCTTTCCTTCCTTATATAATTTGATTAATGTTTTACCTAACAAAAACATGGTTGCCACACATAAAAAAGGGGGAGATTATTAGGGCAATCAACCCATGGATGATGTGTTTTGATGTGTGTGGCAAAGGTTTAAGTTAGGTTGTTTATGAATTTGATATGTGTGTTAAAGTCGTGTAGGACTTAGTAATTCACACATGGTTAGCTTGACAAAGCATTGGCAAGATCACCATCTCATGACTCGATCCTTGAGTCAGTGAAGAACGACATTGTGAAGTCGTGCGCTTGGTGCATCCGAGGGACCGCCGGATGAGGAGAATTGGAGTGAAGCCAAGGAAGTAGATTTTAGGGTGAGACGCGAAGGATGACATTACGAAGCCGTGCGCTTGATGTATCTGAGGGATGTGGCCGAATGAAGAGAGCATCAAGGTGAAGGACTCCAAGGGAGATGAGAGTGAGCGATTGCAACCCAGGACGGGATATCTCATAGGTGAACTTGGCCAAATAGGATCGCCAAGGATGGCAATGACCGATCGAGGCAAATCCGGGCATTTGGCGGTCTGAGTGATCTCGCCGACCACTGATCATTGAGCTCCATCGACCGATCGATGGGAAGATCAGTCGACTGATGTGGGAGTCGTTGGTTGGAATCTAACGTGGATAAAGCCATTGCAAGCGACAACGATCGTGATGATCGATGGTCGTGCTCGGTGTCCAATGGGAAGAATGACCTCTTTCCTATAAGAAGGGGCCTTGGGTCACTTGGGATGGGTAATGCTTCATCTCTAAACATACTCCCAAGTGCCTAAACATTTTCTTCCCTCTTTCTTGCTATTATTTCAATCATATTGTAAAGAGGGAGATTGTAAGAAAGGTTTACCTCCACCTAGCTTAGTGCAAAAGAGAGACTAGTAGAATTGGTTTAGGCGTGATTCACCTGGAACGAATTGGGTCGTGGACTAGCGGCAAGGGCCGTGAACTACGTTACATCTTCAGTGTTTGCGTTTGCTTTCTCTTTGTCTTTTGCATTAGCTTAATTGTTTTTGTTTAGCAAATATTCCGTTGCACTAACTCTAATTGTAGATGATTAAGCGAGCAACTTCCATCGTACGCGATAAAGGGCTATTCACTCCCCTCTAGCCGGCCATCGATCCTCCAACAGAGTCATCATCATCATCCTCAAGCGACGAATCGTCCTCTAGTGATAATGAGGTAAAAGACTTCCCTAGGATAGAATTACTTTATAAAACCATTACATGTCTTCAAAATGCTTTAAATAAATCAAAATCTAGGATTAAGGATTTGAAAGTAGAAATCAAGGAAATTAGGAATGTAGAACTTTCTTGTAGTGATGCATATTCACTTAAGGATGAAAATGATGAACTTAAAAAAGAAATAGGTGGATTAAGAGCATGCTTAGAGAAATTTACAAATGGCTCAAAATACCTAGACATGATACTTAGGGACCAAAGGACTATTTACAACAAGGCCGGAATAAGATATAGACCTAAGGAAAAGGAAGTAGCTTTTACCTCCCTCATTAGTAGAAAATCAACCCTTAGGAGCAAAGGTAAAAAGGCATGGGTTCCCAAGAGTTATGTTGTTAATGCTATCGGTCCAAAAATTTGGGTGCCTAAGGATTGTGTTTTTCATGTTGTTTAGGTAGAAGGACCAAACATGTGGATTATTAATAGTGGTTGCTCAAGGCACATGACCGGTGATGTGAGCAAATTTACTACAATCAACCACCTTAGCAAGGGGACCGTGTCATTTGGAAATAGTGTCAAACTTAAAATTCGAGGACAAGGCACAATTGAGGTATCCCCAAGTCTTACTATTCATAAAGTATTTTTAGTCAAAAATATGAAATTCAACTTGCTTAGTGTTAGCCAATTATGTTATGCCAATTTTAAAGTTGAATTTAACTCTACAAAATGCCTTATAAGACAAAAGAAATTGAATGATTGCATGTTAGAAGGATATAGGAAATCCAATATTTACTATGTTGATTTATCATATGCTTCTAACATTTCCACTAAGTGTCTTATGGCAAAAGAAGAAGAAAGCTGGCTATGACATAGGAGATTAGGTCATATCAACATGAAGAACATAGCCAAGGTAACTAAATTGGAGCTAGTGAAGAGATTTCCAAAATTAAAGTACATCAAAGACAAGATATGTGATGCATGCCAAGAAGGAAAACAATCAAAGTCATCACATAAGGGTAAAACCTTAACTAGTACTTCCTTACCTTTAAAGCTTATTCATTTAGATTTATTTGATTGTCATAGTACTCCTTTTTTGAATGGTAGTAAATATTGCTTAATTATCGTAGATGATTTTTCTAGATATACTTGGGTATATTTCATGAAGCATAAGGACAATGCCCTAGAAATAATCATAGGTTTTAGCAAAAGAGTAGAGAATGAAAGAAATCTCAAAATCAATTGGATCCGTAGTGATCATGGTGGAGAATTTGAGAATTCTAATTTCTCCAAATTGTGCTTAGAACAAGGGTACAAGTATGAATTCTCTTGTCCTAGAACACCCCAACAAAATGGGGTGATGGAAAGGAGAAATCGTGCCCTACAAGAAGCGGCTAGGACTATGCTTAATGCGTATTCATTACCTAGCTACTTGTGGACGGAAGCGGTTAATACTGCTTGCTATATCCAAAATAGAGTCCAAATCCATAGGTTTTTAGGTAAAACTCTATTTGAATTATGGAATGACACAATTCCAACAATTCACTACTTTAAAGTCTTTGGATGCAAAGCTTATATCTTAAATACCAGGGTCAATTTAGGAAAATTTGAGTCCAAAGCGGATGAGGGAATCCTAGTTGGATACTTATCCACTAGTAGAGGGTATAGAGTCTACAACAAAAGGACCCAAATAGTTGAGGAGTCTTCAAATGTTCAATTTGATGAGACCTCTAACACCTATCCTAGGAAATCCCCCATTGATAATGATATCAATGACAAAAATCAAGATATTACCCAAAAATTTCAAGACTTGACCTTAGGGGGTAATGATCAAGGGGGAGGATTAGTGAATAATGATCAAGGGGGAGTAAGAGGAGATTCCGATGATAAAAGGAGGATTGAGGATAACTAAGATCAAAATCAATTTAATACACCTCCTAGAACATTAAGGATTAATCAAAATCATCCTCTTGACCAAGTTGTAGGAGAATTATCCACTACAACAAGCAATCACATAGTATCGCATTAGCGCGATCGCGCATAGCTTAAGTGCATTAGAAGCATTCGCACGCATCGCATCGCTGGTTAAGTGCATTCGCAGCGCGTGATCGCGTGCTGTGGTTAAGTGCATTCGCAGCGCGCAATCGCACGCTGCGGTTAAGTGCATTCGCAGCGCGCGATCGCACGTTGCAGTTAAGTGCATTCGCAGTGCACGATCGCACACTGTGGTTAAGTGCATTCGCAGCGCGCGATCGCGCGCTGTGGTTAAGTGACTTGGTGGCCGATTCTAGATAGGAAGAAGAGTTTTGTTTGATGATCTTCCTTTGTTCGGAGTGAATAAGGAAAGGAAGATTGGTGATCTAGGAGGCTTCGACTTTTGGAAGATCTTCGACTTTTGGAAGAGTTTTGGAAGATTGGTGATCTGTAAACCTTTCCAACGTATTCCTAAGATCTTCGACTTGACTCTTCAAGAGTGAGTTCTCAACTTCGAGTTTTTCAACCTGAGTTGAGTCCTCCTCTTGAACTCGACTAGTCGAAGAGGTTAGGGAGACCTCGTGTTTGAGGAGTTTAACTTCCTCAACCAGGGTCTCGACCTTGGACTCGGACTTATCTAACCTTCTAGTTAAAAACTTAATTGCACTATAAAGTGTACTAATGAGAGACCAACTTACCTTGAGTGTATCTTTTTAACCGGATGCATATCCGTGGCTTGTCTTGAATAGTGCTTCGCAGTCCGACTCATCTTCGGTTTCCGATTCAGGTTCCGGTTCTGACTTTGTCTCCGATTCCACCGGTTTAACCATGAGAACACGATCATTATCTTCTTCCTCGGATGCTTCTTCCCAAGTAGCGTTGAGTGCCTTTTTGTGTTTTGGTGCTTTGCTCTTGAGTTTTGGGCATTCGGACTTGATATGTCCAAACCTGTTGCATTCATAACATCTAATATTTGAACTTTTAGGCTTACCTTCGTTGGGTCGAGTGACGGTTCATTTTTGGCCCTTGACTATCGTCTGACCTAGGTTGACTAGTTCGGCCTCCATTTCTGAGTCGACCTCCGAATTGGACTCATCCTCTTCTTCCTTCGGGGTTGGCTTGCTTGCGGTTTTCTTCCTTGAACCTGTAAAAAGTGCTATACCCTTCTCGGGTTCCAAGTTAGACTGCTCATGAAGTTCAAAATCAGAAAATAGTTCATCTAACCTAAGTTTCGTAAGATCCTTGGAGACCTTGTAGGCATCGACCATGAATGCCCACAAGGTAGTCCTCGGAAAGGAGTTTAGGACATACCTTATGTCTTGGACGCTGGCGCAAGTGTAGATTGTCTATGGCGGACGTGAAGCGGACTCGTGTTCTTGCATTTTTAGATTATATAGTTTATTAAATAAAAGATCACGCTTACATACCTTGGCTTCATCGGTCCCTTCGTGTAGCTCCACTAGCTTTGTCCAAAGGTCCTTTGCACTTATGAAGGGGCTGACACGATTTAGCTCCTCCTTGGACAAACCGCATTGGAGAATTTGAGTTGCCTTGGCATCGGCTTCGACTTGTCGTTTTGTCGCAATGGTCCATTGGTCATAACCCAAGGATTCACCCACTTCGTTAGTCGGAAGTGTGAAACAAGTTTGGAATATGATCCACATCTCAATTTGGGTTTTGAGAAAGCATTCCATCCGACCTTTCCAAAAACGGAAATCATCTCCGTTGTAAAACGGAGGTCGGACGGTGCTAAAACCCTCGAGATGGGTCATTTGGAAGGAAAACCTTGCACAAAAAATACCAAAAAAAACACAAAAAAGGTTCCAAGACTTCGCCTTGGATTAGTAATGTAGGAAATGAAAAGAAACAAAAAGAATAAACGAGAAATAACCAACTAAAATAAAAGATGAGCACTTACAACCTTCGATGTCCTAGAAATGGTACTAAACGATGGTTTTTGGGGATGAAGACAGCTTGTTACGAGGGTTTACCCTAGTATGAAGTGTAGATCTCTCCGAGAGCTTCGATTTGGTAGGTAGCCTGTTTCGTGGGTCAACTTGTACGAAAAGTTATGCCCATTTTACCGTCGGCTACTCCAAAAGCGAATACTTGCAAAACAAAACCAAACGAAGAGTACCAAGACTTCGTCTTGGATTAGTAGTGCGGGAGAAAAATTTAAACGAACGAAAAACAAATCTATAAAAAATGCTAGATTGGTGGTTTCACCAAATCTAAGCGCCCCCGGCTCTGATACCAATTGTTGGATCGAGAAGCGTCGCTAGAGGGGGGGTGAATAGCGATCGTAAATCTTTTCAACGTTTCGTTCGAGTAGATAATTAAATGAGTAAGAGTAGTGAAAAATAAAGAGACACATTTATTTTTACTTGGTTCACAACCCAGCGGTTGCTACTCCAAGGCTCTATCGGTCCTAGACCGCGTACGGAGGGCAAAGCACTATAACGTCTCCTCCTCATTGGAGGTAGGAGACAACGATCACAAAACCGAAAGTACGAGGATGAGGCAACAAGCCTACCTCACCTCGTTACGATTAAAACAAAGAATACAATAAAAATAATTACTTGCTACTGCTGTCGACGAAGGAGATTTGAACTTGTTGTCGCGTCGGCGTTATGACGGCGTTGGAGTGTTGGCGTTGTAGGAGCACATGAGAATAAACTTGATGTTATTTGGAGTTGGAATCCTCCCCTCCTTTTATAGATTTTGGCCTCTAAATTTGTCTCCTCATATTTCGGAACAGATCACGAAGTTGTATAAATTTTATTGCGAAGTGGCCGCGTCAAACCTTATCCGTTTTGACCTAGTGCAAGGGTTGATTCATCGCCATCGATCGGTGATGAGCATCGATCGCCTAATGTCCAGAATGATCGCTAGCACTCGCCACTTCCTGCGGTGAGAGGTTAGCTCGAAAAAATAATCATCGATGGTTTCTAACCGTCCGATCTCGACTTAGACCTTCCACAAGAAGTCTTAGTCGGATCGCCGCCTACGGTCATCCCCGTATAGAGGACATGACCTTACCATCTCTCGCACACACACGAGCTTACCTCGATACTTACTGTGTTGCTTTCGCTTCCGGCCTTCCACTCGATTACTTGGCTCCCTCCGAAGTCACTCGAGTGTCACCCGACCACCGTGGCTTCCTCCGGGTGTCGCTAGCCTTCAGCTCCAGCTATAGCAATTTTTTGCACACTCGATTCAGCTCATGAGATAACGACATGAGCTTAACTTTGTATCGTTTGCTATAATCAAAACTCAGGTTCGACTTAGGTGCCTACTGCACCAACAGTCACTGCTTTTATTTGTAGGGCCGAAGAGAAACCAACTATTAATTTTACTTGTCAAAAAGTTAGGTTGACAAGATAGTAAAATTAATGGGTAAAACCTCCTCTTACAAATGTAGAATTCGTATACGTCCACACTATCGTGGCATACGATATTCTCGGTGTTTTGAGGTGTTGGTTGATTTTGAAATTTTATTGTTTGAGGAATCAATAAATTTTTGAAATCTACAGTAATGATCTATGTGATTCTTAGGATTTTCAAAAATGAATTTCAGCCCACTTACTATGATACTAAAGGAAAATAAACTTACTATACCCAAATAATGTTGATTGAAAAAGAATCTAGATATTGTCTTATCTGTTAAGGAGTACAAGTATGCACTCTTCGAAGAGTGTCCTCAGGCCATGGTTGCTCAGAATGGTTTCTACTTCTAAGCCGAAAGGCAAGAAGAAGAAGAAACAAGGTGGAGCAAAGCTGGTGGGAGGATCTCAGGGAGGAGTGAAGAAGCCGAAAGGCAAGTACTTCATTTGCAAGCAGGATGGACATTGGAAGAAGGACTGTCCCAATCCAAAGCAGAACAAAGGTATATCCTTTGGACTAGTCGTTAAAACATGATTAGCGGTGTTATCTACCGGCACCTGGTGTGTAGATATGGGAGCCACTAATCATGTCTGTAATACTTTGTAGGGGTTCCAAGAAACCCGACGATAAGCTGAGGGAGATATTACCATTTACTTGGGCAATGCCACTAAGGTGGCGACTATTACAGTGGGAGACGTTTTATTTATCTTTTGAGAAAATAAAACTTTGGTTCTGGAAAATTCCTTTTATGTATCTTTATTTAGAAAGAATTTAATTTTAGTTTCTAAATTGTTTATGGATGAATATTCTATTTCTTTTAATGACAGAGTCGTTATAAAAAGGAATAGAAAGATTATCTGTTCGGGTGCATTGATAGGAAATTTACGAGGGAAGCTGAGTATGTGGCTGCCTCTGAGGCGGCCAAAGAAGATGTGTGGCTCAGGAACTTCCTAATGGACTTGGATGTGATTCCTCGTTTGCTCAGAAATATCACAATTTATTGTGATAATAATGGTGAAGTTACAAACTCGAAGGAACCACGAGCCCATAAGGTAAGTAAATGTATAGAGCGCAAGTAGCACCTGATACGAGAAATTGTAAAGGAGGTAGAAGTTGTTGCCGCCTAGATTGCATCAGAGGATGACCGGTAGACCCTTCCACTAAGGCCCTTTTTGTGAGAGCTTTGATAGGCATGTGGAGGGAAGGGGAATCAGATGTATGGCAGTATGAGGACAGCATAGTCTTTGAGTATAAGTGGGAGATTGTATGGATGTATACTGAAAAGTCTATCTTTTATATGAACATCTTTATTTTGAAATAAGAATCACATGATCATTGTTTGTATATTTATATGGTTATGCAATATTATCTAATACATTACATTGTAGATAACATGGTGTGTGGTGTCACACGGGAGATCATGTTATCGGCTCCTTGTAAAGTATAAGTAAAGGCTCACAACCAAGATGACTTTGGACAAACCATCGGAATGGTTGTAGTGTGATTTGGTATTGGTTTGTCTTAACCATAGAATCACACTAGTGCACTTTGTGTGTATTGAGCAGGACCGACATAGAGGTTATTCGATTTATTGCTGACTACATAATCGAATCGGACCTCAAATATTATTTTGTACATGCTCTTAATCCCGATATAATAACATGCACATATACTTAGTAGTCATTTCTTTGATTTACCAATGGGCGAGATTTATAGATTAAATCGATAGGCTCGGTAAGTTGGGAGATGATATTATTTATATGGTGTGTCGTTGATTATAGGAGGAAGCCGTGTCCTATATATTAGGATGATGATGTCCCCTTGAGGAGCTCATAAGGATCATTATGTAAACCCTGCAGGTGGACTTGGTCCGGCATGATGAAAAGGTTGAGTGGTACTACTCATGAAGTTAGATGTTGATTAATTAATGATCAATAAATTAATTAATCGACGGACATTCGAGATCTTCAACACGGGGAGAAAATGTACAAATAATATATGGAGCCCATATTAATTTATGGGGGTTGGTGAGGTAAATCAATGATAATCCTTTAGTGGATTGAACTATCATTAATGGATCGGACTTTATGTGGGCTTGATCCATGGGTGGCTAAGATCCAACTCCTCCTCATGGTCCCTATTGTAGCCTATTAACACCTCATGAAGCTTAGATCCAATGGATGAAAACAAAACTCTAGAACAAAGGTAGAGATTAAATCTCTAGATCCGATGGTTGAGATTAAATCTCTAGATCCGACGGTTGAGATTAAATCCCTAGAACCAATGGAGGAGATTAAATCAAGCCTTAAGCCTAACTCTATAAATATTGGCTTGAGGGTGGGCGGCAAGAATAAGAGGATAAGGGGCTAGGGTTTTGGGCGGCAAGAGCAAGAGAGACTTAGGGTTTTGGGTGGCCACAATTAAGGAAAGATGTTTTTCCTTTTTCTTCTTCCTTAGGTGGCCTGCACCCTTCCTTCTTCCTCTCTCCTTGGTTTGGCCGGCGCCCAAGCTTCTCCCCTTGATCTATGGCTTATGATGGATGGCATTAGGGTTGCTTCCCATGGGCGACAACTAATCCTAGTTGGGATAGGAATAGGAGTGGGTGGCTAGGGTTAAGGTTTGGGTGTTGGTGGTGGGCGGCAACAAGGGGAGGAAGCTTTTCCTTCTTCTTCCTAAGGTTGGATGGCCCCTCTTCCTTCTTCCCTCTACCTTGGACAAAGCTCAATCTATTCTTCTTCCTTTCATCCTTGGCTGGAAATTAGGAGAGCTTAGTTTAGGGTTTGGGCGGCAATAAGGAGAAGGAGTGTTTTCCTTTCTCTTCTCCAAGTGTTGGCTGGCGCCCATGCCCTTGTTGTTTCTCCTTTGGCCGGTTCCCATACTCCATGTTCTCTTCCTTGGCCGGTTGCAACATCGAGTTTATTGACTTGGTGGCCGGTTCTAGATAGGAAGAAGAGTTTTGTTTGATGATCTTCCTTTGTTCGGAGTGAACAAGGAAAGGAAGATTGGTGATCTAGGAGGCTTCGACTTTTGGAAGATCGTCGCCCACACGACGTCCAAAAGGAGGAAGGACATACAATAGAAGATCAAGAGGTATAACAAGAGGTATAATCTTGTTTATTTTGATTAGTGTTCTTTTGTATTATGTTTATAATTGCTTTTCAATTATATGCATGTTTTGTGTGGATGTTTACTCTATGTATGTGGCTAATATAACTTGGACCCCGAACATAAATACAAAAACTGGCGATCCGGACATCGTCTATTCCGCGACTACTCGTAGAATAGAGCATGGTCGCTTGAACAACGAGTTTGTTCAAGTGACCTCTCTAAACGAATAACACGACGATGACTTGGTTGTTTGGGCAATCCTTTTTGTCTAGGATTAAATTTTTTTAATCCAGGGACATCGATAGGATCACCATGAACAAACGACCGAGGTGAAGTGGGAAGAGAAGTTTCCCCTCACGACTCGATAAGGAAAAACCCTACAATTGGTATCAGAGCCAAGGTTTCCGATTTTGTGTGTTTAAGATTCGGTTAATTTTTATGCACTTGTCATATATTATATGTGCCGGATAATAGTAGGATATGTGTAGTTTAACTCTTTGGTTGCAGGCATAAGATCTGACTATTATGGCCATATGTGTGTATGTGATTGTATGTGTGTAAATGTTTATTTTGTTGAATCCTCGGGGTTGACGAGGCTAGTATTTAATTTTTTGTAAATTAGATACAACATTGTTTAGCCACTCCTTTTTATTTTAGTTTACTTTCGATCTAGATTTCATGTACACTCCCTCGTGGAGTATAGAATCAATGGATGTAAATTAAAATAGATTTTAGTCTCGGCTCGGATCTCCGGATGGCTCGTACATGGCGTAGGAGGAGTAGACGAGAAGGCGATGCGACGGGAGACATATTGAAGACAAAAGCCATAATAGTTGGAAAATAATTTATTTTTCATATTTATTGCTTATTGTTTGATATGCATGTCGTAGCCTAGAAAATTCCTCATTTTCAAATTACTAAGTGGGAGAGGGATATTTTTATAAATTCCCACGGCCTCCATTACGCTTTGACAAGTGATGCAAACAAACTTGCGCGTCGACTCTGAGTGCCTTCCTCCCCATCGGATGAGTTTGTTTGCGGATCACAAGGTCGAATATGGTTATAGGAAATTATTAAGGAGCGTGTGTACTTCCCCATCATAAGACACATAACCCGAGATAATTACCTTGGTACCAAGTAATGGTGAACACTTAAATACAAATATAAGTATCCTCCTCATCGGAGTCACTTCTTTTATTTGTAGGGCCGAAGAGAAACCTACTATTAATTTTACTTGTCAAAAAGTTAGGTTGACAAGATAGTAAAATTAATGGGTAAAACCTCCTCTTACAAATGTAGAATTCGTATACGTCCACACTATCATGGCATACGATATTCTCGGTGTTTTAAGGTGTTGGTTGATTTTGAAATTTTATTATTTGAGGAATCAATAAATTTTTGAAATCTACAGTAATGATCTATGTGATTCTTAGGATTTTAAAAAATGACTTTCAGTCCCCTTACTATGATACTAAAGGAAAATAAACTTACTGTACCCAAATAATATTAATTGGAAAAGAATCTAGATATTGTCTTATATGCTAAGGAGTACAAGTATGCACTCTTCGAAGAGTGTCCTCAGGCCATGGTTGCTCAGAAGGTTTCTACTTCTAAGCCGAAAGGCAAGAAGAAGAAGAAACAAGGTGGAGCAAAGCTTGTGGGAGGATCTCAGGGAGGAGTGAAGAAGCCGAAAGGCAAGTACTTCACTAGCAAGAAGGATGGACATTGGAAGAAGGACTGTCCCAATCCGAAGTAGAACAAAGGTATATCCTTTGGACTAGTCGTTAAAACATGATTAGCGGTGTTATCTACCGGCACCTGGTGTGTAGATACGGGAGCCACTAATCATGTCTGCAATACTTTGCAGGGGTTCCTGGAAATCTGATGACAAGCTGAGGGAGAGATTACCATTTACTTGGGCAATGCCACTAAGGTGGCGACTATTGCAGTGGGAGACATTTTATTTATCTTTTGAGAAAAATAAAACTTTGGTTCTGGAAAATTCCCTTTATGTACCTTTATTTAGAAAGAATTTAATTTCAGTTTCTAAATTATTTATGGATGGATATTCTATTTCTTTTAATGACAGAGTCGTTATAAAAAGGAATAGGGAGATTATTTGTTCGGGTGCATAGATAGGAAATTTATACACACTTGAACCAAAACCTCCCACGATGCAAATTGAAATTAATAACTCATCTTCTAATTCCAATAAGAGAAAAGAACCTTCGAAGATGAACCAAACATATCTTTGGCATCTTAGGCTTGGTCATATTAACCTAAGCAGAATTCAAAGGTTGATAGCTAATGGACCTTTGGGTTCATTAGTGGTGGAAGATTTCTCAACCTGCGAATCTTGCTTAGAAGGTAAAATGACCAGGAGGCCTTTTATGGCCAAGGGGTATAGAGCCAAAGATGTGTTAGAATTGGTTCATTCTGATTTGTGCGGTCCTATGTCTATCCAGGCTAGAGGTGGTTTTGAATATTTCATCTTTTTCATAGACGATTATTCAAGATATGGATGACACTACGATCTGCTTGTGGTGGCGAATACCTCTTGGGAGAGTTTAGGAATTACTTATCAGAGGCTGGGATTAAATCCCAATTGACTGCACCTGGCACACCCCAGCAGAATGGTGTAGCAGAGCGAAGGAATATGACTCTTATGGAGATGGTTAGATCGATGATGAGTTATTCTGAGTTGCCAGATTCGTTCTGGGGATATTCTCTAGATACGGTCGTGTACATTCTGAACTTGGTTCCATCTAAATCAGTGCCTTCTACTCCCACAGAATTGTGGACTGGGTGAAAGCCTAGTCTAAGACATATTCGAATATGGGGGAGTCCAGCACATGTGCTGAAGGCGGATGCTGGTAAGTTGGAACCTCGTACAGAAGTACACATGTTTGTTGGATATCCTAGAGGAACGAAGGGTGGTTTGTTTTATAGTCCTAGAGATCAGAGGGTGATCGTTAGCACGAACGTCAGATTTCTAAAGGAAGACTATGTGATGATCCACAAGCCCAAGAGTAAAATTGTTCTGGAGGAATTAAAAGGGGAAGTCACTTCTTTAGTACCACCGGTACGAGAGGATATACCACAAGTCACTGCACCGCGTGTCACAGAGCATACACAGGAGATACCTCGTCGTAGTGGGAGGGTTGTTAGACAGCCTCATAGATTCATATTCTTGGGTGAATCTTCTGATTTGATCCCTGGCGAACATGAACCTGATCCTTGGACATACGACGAGGCAATCCAAGATATAGATGCAGCATCTTGGCAAAGTGAAATGAATATTGAGATTGAATCTATGGATTCAAGTCAGGTTTTCTTGTACTATACGTAGATGACATTTTGATGATTGGCAACAATATCAAGGTGTTATTGGACGTAAGGGTATGGTTGTCCAAACAGTTTGATATGAAGGACTTGGGAGAAGTGGGACACGTCCTTGGGATCAAGGTTATTATGCTTATCCCAAGCTTCATACATAGACACGATAATGAATCATTTTAGCATGCAAAACTCCAAGAAAGGTTTTCTACCTTTCAGGCATGGAGTTTCTTTATCTAAAGAGATGTGTCCTAGAACATGTGAGGAGATAGAGGAGATGAAGGCAGTTCCTTATGCTTCGACGGTAGGAAGCCTCATGTATGTGATGCTATGTACGAGACCAGATATCTGCTATGCCATGGGCATGGTCAGCAGATATCAGAGTGATCCAGTACAGGGACATTAGACTGCGGTAAAGCATATATTGAAGTACCTGAGAAGGACTAAGGATTATATGCTAGTTTACCAGGCAGACCAATTACTCTCTGTAGTTTACACGGATTTCGACTTCCAATCTGATAGGGATAACAATAAGTCTACCTCAGGTTTTGTGTTTACTTTGGGAGGTGGAGCCATTGTATGGAGGAGTGTCAAGAAGAAATGCATGGTGGACTCTACCATGGAAGCTAAGTATGTGGCAGCCTCTGAGGCGGCCAAAGAAGCTGTGTGGCTCAGGAACTTCCTGATGGACTTGGATGTGATTCCTGGTCTGCCCAGAAATATCATAATTTATTGTGATAATAATGGTGCAGTTGCAAACGCGAAAGAACCACGAGCCCATAAGGTAAGTAAATGCATAAAGCGCAAGTACCACCTGATACGAGAAATCGTAAAGGAGGTAGAAGTTGTTGTCGCTTAGATTGCATCAGAGGATAACCGGTAGACCCTTCCACTAAGGCCCTTTTAGCGAGAGCTTTGATAGGCATATGGAGGGAAGGGGAATCAGATGTATGGCAGTATGAGGACAGTATAGTCTTTGAGTATAAGTGGGAGATTGTATGGATGTATACTGAAAAGTCTATCTTTTGTATGAACATCTTTATTTTGAAATAAGAATCACATGATCATTGTTTGCATATTACATTGTAGATAACATGGTGTGTGGTGTCACACGGGAGATCATGTTATCGTCTCCTTGTAAAATATAAGTAAAGGCTCACAACCGAGATGACTTTGGACAAACCATTGGAATGGTTATAGTGTGATTTGGTATTGGTTTGTCTTGACCATAGAATCATACTAGTGCACTTTGTGTGTATTGAGAAGGATCGACATAGAGGTGATTCGATTTATTGCTGACTACATAATCGAATCGGACCTCAAATATTATTTTGTACATGCTCTTAATCCCGATATAATAATAGACACATATACTTAGTAGTCATCTCTTTGATTTACCAATGGGCGAGATTTATAGATTAAATCGATAGATTCGGTAAGTTGGGAGATGATATTATTTATATGGTGTGCCGTTGATTATAGGAGGAAACCGTGTCCTATATATTAGGATGATGATGTCCCCTTGAGGAGCTCATAAGGTTCATCATGTAAACCCTGCAGGTGGACTTGGTCCGACATGATGAAAAAGTTGAGTGGTACTACTCATGGAGTTAGATATTGATTAATTAATGGTCAGTAAATTAATTAATCGATGGACATTCGAGATCTTAAACACAGGGAGAAAATATACAAATAATATATGGAGCCCATATTAACTTATTGGGGTTGGTGAGGTAGATCAATGATAATCCTTTAGTGGATTGGACTATCATTAATGGATCGGACTTTATGTGGGCTTGATCCATGGGTGTCCAAGATCCAACTCCTCCTTATGGTCTCTATTGTAGCCTATTAACACCTCATGAAGCTTATATCCAATGGATGAAAACAAAACTCTAGATCCAAAGGTAGACATTAAATCTCTAGATCCGACAGTTGAGATTAAATCCCTAGAACCAATGGAGGAGATTAAATCAAGCCTTAAGCCTAACTCTATAAATATTGGCTTGAGGGTGGGCGGCAAGAATAAGAGGATAAGGGGCTAGGGTTTTGGGTGGCAAGAGCAAGGGAGACTTAGGGTTTTGGGTTGCCACAATTAAGGAAAGATGTTTTTCCTTCTTCTTCTTCCTTAGGTTGTCGGCACCCTTCCTTCTTCCTCTCTCCTTGGTTTGGCCGACGCCCAAGCTTCTCCCCTTGATCTATGGCTTATGATGGATGGCATTAGGGTTGCTTCCCATGGGCGGCAACCAATCCTAGTTGGGATAGGAATAGGAGTGGGTGGCTAGGGTTAAGGTTTGGGTGTTGGTGGTGGGCGGCAACAAGGGGAGGAAGCTTTTCCTTCTTCTTCCTAAGGTTGGCCAGCCCCTCTTCCTTCTTCCCTCTACCTTGGCCAAAGCTCAATCTATTCTTCTTCCTTTCATCCTTGGCTGGAAATTAGGAGAGCTTAGTTTAGGGTTTGGGCGGCAACAAGGAGAAGGAGTGTTTTCCTTTCTCTTCTCCAAGTGTTGGCCGGCGCCCATGCCCTTGTTGTTTCTCCTTTGGCCGGTTCCCATACTCCATGTTCTCTTCCTTGGCCGACGGCAACATCAAGTTTATTGACTTGGTGGCCGGTTCTAGATAGGAAGAAGAGTTTTGTTTGATGATCTTCCTTTGTTCGGAGTGAACAAGGAAAGAAAGATATAGGGTTCCAGCCTTGGCTGGCACCCAAAAGCTTCCTTTTCCCTCTCCTTAGGTGGTGGAAGGAAGATATAGGGTTTCCCTTGGTGTCTTGGTAGCTTTCCACCACTTTCTCCTCCTTCTAGTTGGCCAGCGGCAAGGGTTTGGTGTGATCCTTGTTGGTTGGTTTTAGGGAGGAGAAAAACCTTGTTTCTATTCTTTCTCTTGCTTTGGAAGAGCAAGGAAGGAAGATTTGCGATCTAGGAGCTTCGACTTTTGGTGGATCATCGCCCACACGACGTCCAAAAGGAGGAAGGACATACAATAGAAGATTAAGAGGTATAACAAGAGGTATAATCTTGTTTATTTTGATTAGTGTTCTTTTGTATTATGTTTATAATTGCTTTTCAATTATATGAATGTTTTGTGTGGATGTTTACTCTATGTATGTGGCTAATATAATTTGGACCCCGAACATAAACACAAAAACCGGCGATCCAGACATCGTCTATTTTGCGGCTACTCGTAGAATAGAGGATGGTCGCTTGAACAACGAGTTTGTTCAAGTGACCTCTCTAAACGAATAACACGACGATGACTTGGTTGTTTGGGCAATCCCTTTTGTCTAGGATTAAATTTTTTAATCCGGGGACATCGATAGGATCGCCATGAACAAACGACCGAGGTGAAGTGGGAAGTGAAGTTTTCCCTCACGAACTTGATAAGAAAAAACCCTACATGCAACTGTTGAAACTGGACAAGCTAGAATTTCTTTTGCCATTATAGATAATATTGGAAATATTTGAGTTCTTTGTGACCACCATTTTAGAATGTCGAAGCTTTCTTCATTTGCATCACTAAAATCAAAAGAAGTGGTAAAATAATTCTCAAGTTGCTGACTGGAACTTGAGGATCTTCGTAGATATTTAGTCCGTTCTCTTAATAACAGTTGTGCTTTAGTGAGTTTAGAAGTAATAATACTAGTTGTAGTGGATTGACGTATTTCATGTCCAATAATTTGTTCACTATATTTAATGTTATATTCATTATAAATATCATGTAAATGAGTTTTAATATTAAACAAAATCAAAGAAATATTAGGAGCAGTTTCGGTAATAGGACTTAAAGATTCATAATATAATACTAACATATCTTGCAAACCATCTAATTTAAGTCTAGGATCTAAAACAAAAGCACATAAAAATATTTCAGGAATGTTTAAGAAATATTTTTCCCATTTTTCTTTCATTACATAAATATATTGAGATAAATAATTATCATTTGATTGAATATGTTCATTAAAAATACATACAATATTACAACAAAGTGTTAAAACTAAATGTGAAGTTGGATAATAAACACTGGATAAATGGTCACTGGCATCACTAAAAACTTTTAAAATTTTACAAATACTAGTGTATATATTCCATTGATTTGAAAATAAATAAATATCACGTGATTGAACATGTTGATGAAAAAACATACATAATAAATCTTTATATTCAAAAGTAGATAACAACAATTTGTAAGTAGAATTCCAACGAGTTGGGATGTCACGTGCAAACCATTTAGGCTTCATACCATTTATTTTGCAAAATTTTCTCCACTGTTTCATAACTTGAGGATATGTCCATAAATAATGAATTGTACTCCTAATTGGTTGAATATGTGATCCTAAATTTTTAAGTCTATCTTGAACACACAAATTTAAAATGTGACATGTACACCTAATATGAAAAAATCTTCCACCTATTGATGGTTTACATATATCAATAAGCTCACTAATACTAGAGGTATTTGCACTAGCATTATCAAAAGAAATTGAAAAAACTTTAGAAGTTAGACCATATTCTTCTAAAATAACAAAAATAAGTTGTGAAATATTTTGTGTCATGTGTGTTTCGTTAAAACATCTATATGCTAGCAATCTTTTTTTAATGTCCCAATTATTATCAATCCAATGACAAGTAATACCCATATATGAACAACTTTGCCAATGATCACTCCAAATATCAGAACACAAAGAAACTTTACTGTTTAAACTAGAAATTCTTTAATCAATTCTTTTTTTGTTCTAAGATTAATTTTAAAAGTGTGCATTTTAGAGTATTTCTTGGGATACATTTAATAGAAGGGTTTGCACTTGTAGAAAACTAATTTTCAAAAGATAATTTATCATTAAAACTAAAAGTAAGTTGTTCAATCGCACAAAATTTAGCAGTTTCTTCTCTAAATCTAGATTCGTCAAATTTAAAAAGTTTAGATTCGTTACCCCAACCCGATTGAGAAGAGAATGTCGGAATTTGAGTTTGAGAACGATTGATACCAATTTCCACCGGATGATTTCTCTCCACATGTCGAGTAAGAGTTCCGTAACCTCCTCCTTGTTGAAATTTATAACATTTCGAATAATATTTGCATTTTTCTTGCATATCACCGGAAGTGAGCATTACTTTTTCGAAATGTTTGGTGAAGATATCGGATGTTGGGCGAGGCACTCGAGTTGGTCTTGTAGTTGTAGAACCCGCCATCGTACTGGATGTATTGCTCTACTTTCTTGACTTTGATGATGATGACGTATTTGATATTCATCATCGAAAATATCAAGATCATAGTCACCGATATCGAATTGAGGTGAATTGCCGCCTTGCTCGAACTCGAACAGTGGTGGCATTATGCTCTTTCCCTTTCCTTTGGCACCGGCCGCACCCTTACAACTTGATCCGGCTCCAGACATTTGTAAAAATATGACTTGAGAGCAAATGAGGCAATGAGAATTAGAGAAGAGAAGTTGTGATTTGTGAAAAAATGAAAGGGAGTGAAGGAGTATTTATAGGAAAAAAACATTAAAAATTAAACCCTTCGGGTCGGGCCAACCCGGTAGGTTGGTTGTTGCACAACAACCACGATTTAGTGGCCATTGATCATCAACGACCACGAAATCATGGCCATTGATTTTTTTTTTTTAAAAAAAATAATAAAATGGTCGACTCGCCGAGTCCGGTTCGAGCCGACCCGACGAGTCGCCCGTTGCACAACGACCACGAAATCGTGGTCGTTGATGATCAACGGCCACAAAATCATGGCTGTTCATTTTTTTTTAAACCGGCGATTCGGTTTTTTAAAAAATCATGATCGGACCGCCTAATAGGCGGTCCGGTCACGGGTCTGGGTCAAACCCGTTGACCCGGTTAATCGAACCGTTGACCACGATCCGATTCCGGGTTGGGTCCGGGTCCAACCCAGCCCTTGGCCGAGTCTAGACCCATCTAGTTTTCCTGCCTGATGTCCAGTATTTTTGATCTGTTAAGGCTTCTACCTTGTATCCGGTCAATGCGACCAACTAGGACTTTCAATACTCATTACCTAGCATCTGGTCTGCCTAACCTACTAGGGTTTTCCTATTAGCCTGCACACTTAATACATTTATCAAACCACAAGTAATTCCTAACTTTAACTATGGTTCATACATCAAAACTAAGGAGTGGTTCTCTCTGCACCAACATTATGTTGGTGCAGTAGGCACCTAAGTTGAACCTGAGTTTTGATTATAGTAAACGATACAAAGTTAAGCTCACGTCGTTATCTCACGAGCTGAATCGAGTGTGCAGAAGATTGCTATAGCTAGAGCTGAAGACTAGCGACACCCGGAGGAAGCCGCGGTGGTCGGGCGACACTCGAGTGACTTCGGAGGGAGCCAAAGGAATCGAGTGGAAGGCCGGAAGCAAAAGCGACATGGTAAGTATCGAGGTAAGCTCGTGTGTGCGAGCGTAAGTGAGGTCGTATCCTCCTTACGGGGATGGTCTTAAGTGTAGATCCGACCAAAGACATCCCATCGATGGTCTAGGTCGAGATCGGACGGTCGAAGGCTGTCGAAATAATATTTTCTTTGAGCTAACTTTACCTTGCAGCTAGCATCAGTCGACTGCCAGCTTGGAGGACTCGACTTCCCTTCATCGATCATGCTCATCGGCTGACCGTGATGCTACCATCGATCGTGATGATGGCCATCAGTCGACTGATGGTCAATGATCAGCTTCGAGGAGTCAAGGCTTATCACCCCATTTCAAGGAGATTTTGTGTCCATTTGTGATTGGTTGAAGACCCATTCGATGAGGGGCTCAAAGGCTATAAAAGGAGGGCTTGTCTTAGGGTTTTTCATCAATTAAAAAGGCTTCCAAGTGCTTCCGATACGCTCCGACTCCGCATCCCTCTGACGAAGCGCTACGAGACGACTAGAGCTTCAACCTCCAACCTTTGAAGTCACTCAGAACGAAATTTTTAATTGTATTTCAGTTTATTTTTAGTAAAGCTTTCATTATAACGAGGAGAGGGAGTATCCTCTACCTCGAGCTTTGTCATTTTGTGTATCCGTCTAACTCCTACCTCCAACGAGGAGGAGTTCTTTAGTAGTTTGCCCTCCGTACGTGGTCAAGGACCACTAGGGCCTTGGAGTAGTAGCCTTCGGCTACGAACCAAGTAAAACCCTTGTGTATATTGTCTCGCTTGTTTTGTTTTTATCTTGCGCTGTGTCTACTCGCATTTTAACGAACGATTTTGAACGAAAAATTTCTATCGCTATTCACCCCCCCTCTAGCGATCCGCTCGATCCAACAATTGGTATCAGAGCCGGGGGCGCTCAGATTCGGTGCAACCACCAATCGAGCAATTTTATTTTTGTATTTATTGTTTTAATATTTCTCCCACACTACTAATCCAAGACCAAGTCTTGGTACATAGTTTTTGGTTGTGTTTTTTGCAAGTACTAATCGCCTTCGGAGTACCTCACGATCAAATGAGCATAACTTTTGCTACAAGGGGACTCACGAAACGATCTACCCACCAAATCGAAACTCTCTGAGAGATCTACACTTCTCACAAGGTTTACCCCTGTAACAAGCTGTTTTCATCCTCAAAAATCGACGTTTAGTAGCCTTTCGGGGACATCGAAGGTTGTTAGTACTTACTTTTTATTTAGTTTCTTATTTCTTTGCTTAACTTTCTATTTCTCGTTTGTTTCTTTTTATTTCCCGCACCACTAATCCAAGGCGAAGTCTTGGAACCCTTTTTCGTGTTTTTTGTATTTTTTTTTTGTGCAAGGTTTTCCTTCCAAATGGCCCATCTCGAGGGTTTTAGCACCGTCCGACCTCCGTTTTACAATGGAGATGACTTCCGTTATTGGAAGGGTCGGATGGAATGCTTTCTTAAAACCCAAATCGAGATGTGGATCATAATCCAAACGGGATTCACACTTCCGACTAACGAAGTGGGTGAATCCTTGGATTATGACCAATGGACCATTGCGACAAAAAGACAAGTCGAAGCCGACGCTAAGGCAACTCAAATCCTTCAATACGGCCTATTCAAGGAGGAGCTAAATCGCGTCAGCCCCTTCATAAGCGTAAAGGATCTTTGGACAAAACTAGTTGAGCTACACGAAGGGACCGATGAAGCCAAGGTATGTAAGCATGATCTTCTATTAAATAAACTATATAACCTAAAAATGCAGGAACACGAGTCCGCGACGCAACTCCACGCCCGTGTCCAAGACATAGTCAACAACCTACACGCAATCGGGCAAAAGGTCGAAAACCTCGACCTTATAAGGTATGTCCTAAACTCTTTTCCGAGGACTACCTTGTGGGCATCCATGGTCGATGCCTACAAGGTCTCCAAGGATCTTTCTAAACTTAGGTTAGATGAACTCTTTTCTGATTTCGAACTTCATGAGCAGTCTAACTCGGAACCCGAGAAGGGTATAGCACTTTTTGCAGGTTCGAGGAAGAAAACCGCAAGCAAGCCACCCCCGAAGGAAGAAGAGGATGAGTCGGATTCGGAGGTCGACTCGGAAATGAAAGTCGAACTAGTCAACCTAGTTCGAAGGATAGTCAAGGGCCGAAAATGAGCCGTCACTCGACCCAACGAAGGTAAGCCTAAAAGTTCAAACATAAGATGTTATGAATGCAACAGGTTTGGACACATTAAGTCCGAATGCCCAAAACTCAAGAGCAAGGCACCAAAACATAAAAAGGCACTCAACGCTACTTGGGAAGAAGCCTCCAAGGAAGAAGACAATGATCGAGTCCTTATGGCTAAACCGGTGGAATCGGAGGCGAGTCGGAACCGGAACTAATCGAAACCAAGGCGAAGTCGGACTACGAAACACTATTCAAGACAAGCCACGGATACGCATCCGGTTCAAAGATACACTCAAGGTAAGTCGTCTCTTATTACTACTCTTTATAGTGCAATTAAGTTTTTAAATAAAAAGTTAGCTAAGTCAGATCCAAGGTCGAGACCTGGTTGAGGAAGTTAAACTCCTCAAACGAGGTCTCCTAACCTCTTCGACTAGTCGAAGTTCAAGAGGACTCAACTCGAGTTGAAAAACTCGGCGTTGAGAACTCACTCTTGAAAAGTCAAGTCGAAGATCTTAGGAATACGTTGGAAAGGTTTACTTTGGGATCCAAAGGTTGACCTCCTTACTTGATCGCAAGGGCCGGTACAACAAGGCCTGCTAGGGTTTAGCTCAAACACGACTAATAAGTCGATATGTCAATCGTAAGTAGACATAAAAATGTGTCCAAGCATGGGTCCCTAAGACCACCTTGATTTCAAACTTAGGATCAAACCAAGATCGGGTTCCTATGACCAAATCCACTATGTGGAGAGACCGAATCGATTCAATGGTCCAGGGGAGCTAGTACAAAATTTGTTTGTGTTTTAACTTAGAAATTGCATGCTTAGGTTTTTATTTAGTTTGATTTTCCTTTTAGAATGGTTAGATAGGACTATAACTCGTCAATACTTGATAACATAGTACCGTGGACGCCAAGAGATGATAGTACGCTAGGAAAGCGAGTCTTGTGTATTCGGCTAGATAAGGCGATCTAGTTCGGCACTTGACCGAGCGGAACTAGTCAAGCTACCTCCCAGATCCTAGACTAGTTAGACCAGTGAAGTGGTCTTAGGTGAGTCAAGTCTCTATTTTCTTGAAAATGGCTTTGTCTAAGGAAGTGGTCATTTGTTCCGATCAAAGAAGGCCTCAGGCCTCGCCACGACTGGAAGCCATGATCTTGAAAAGGTGACTTGATGAGCCTAAGGTCAAATCCAATCTAACGCAAGGTTGACAAGTGTTTAAGTCATTAAATTAATTCAACTAAAATTGGAAGTCATCTCACAAGAACATATAGGATTAACATGTTTGATCATGTAGACATGGGTGAGATGATTTAGGTTAATAATCTTCAACCAATTTTTAATAAATCCAATATCCGATCCAACTACCTTGCGTAGGATCAATGGATGTTGATGTGGTTGCTCCCACACATACCGGGATCAACTCAAGTTTTCGGCTTCGATTCAAACACAAGGATCTAGCCTTCGAAATAACGGCAAGCTCAAAATCATCGGATCGTGATATTGAGCTCAATTCAAATTTTGTTATTCAAAATGTTTTATTAGTAGAAAATTTTCAATATAATTTACTTAGTGTAAGCCAATTGTGTGATAATAACTATAAGGTCATATTTCTAAAATGAATCATAATTAATACAAACGAAACCTCTAAAACAATTCTTAAAGGGACTAGAAATAACAACATTTACACTATCAACTTAACTAACTCCTCAACTAAGTGTCTTATGACACGGCAAGAGGAATCATGGTTGTGGCACCGACGACTCAGTCACTCACACCCAAGACTCATCCACAAGATGAGTCAGAGTGACTTAGTTAGAGGTTTGCCTAATCTCAATAACTTGGATAATAAAATATGTAATGCTTGTCAACAAGGTAAACAATCTAGGATACAACATCAACTAACTAGTCAAGAACGAACCAAAAGTGTGCTTGAGCTCCTACACATGGATCTATTTGATTCACACGGAGCTAAGTCACTTAATGTAAATTATAGTCATAATTGATGACTATTCTAGATTTACTTGGGTTAGGTTCATCAAACACAAAAATGATACCCTAGATCAATTAATCAATCTATTTAAGTTAATAGAAAATCAACAAAGCATTAAAATCAAAAGACTTAGGACTGATCATGGTGGTGAATTCGAAAACCATAGGTTTACAGAATTTTGTAACCTAAATGAATACCACCATGAGTTCTCTTGCCCTAGAACTCCACAACAAAATGGCCTAGTAGAATGCAAAAATAGAACCCTACAAGAAGCCGCTAGGACAATGTTAAATGAGTATAACCTACCCGATAGGTTTTGGGCGGAAGCCGTGAGTACGGCATGCTATGTCCAAAATAAAATCCGTATGGTAAAGAGGCACCTTAAGACCTCATACGAGATTTATCACGATAAAATACCTAACATCAAGTACTTTAGGGTATTTGGATGTAAGGTACATATCCTAAACACTAAGAATTACCTAGGTAAATTTACATCCAAAACCACAACCGGAATCTTTTTAGGATACTCGACTACAAGCAAAGCTTATAGAGTATATAACCACGACACCCTTAGAGTCGAGGAGACTATCAATGTAGTATTTGATGAAGGACACGTACCTACAAAACCCCCGGCAACCCCAATTAGCGAGCCGACTCATACTAGACCTAACTCTAATCCGGAGATCAGGTCTAGTGTTAATCCTAACCTAAGTCAACCAAGTCACTCTATCGACCAAGTGATAGATGACTCCAACCAAACTAGAACTCAAACAAGCCATCCTATGGATCAAGTTGTAGACTCAAACCCAAATCCAACTAGGACCCAAACGAATCATCCTATCGACCAAGTGATAGGTGATCCAAGTCTAGGAGTTCGAACTAGAGCCTCATACAGAAACCTTAGTCAAATATCTTTGATTTCTAAAATTGAACCCAAAACTATTGACCAAGCTCTTCTTGATCCCGATTGGATTATTGCAATGCAAAAAGAGTTGGCTCAATTCACTAGGAACGAAGTATGGGAATTAGTACCACCACCTAAAGATAAAACAATCATTGGAACAAGGTGGGTGTTTAGAAATAAAATTGATGATAAAGGTGAAGTAGTTAGAAATAAAGCTAGACTAGTTGCTAAAGGGTTTAGTCAAGTCGAAGGTTTAGATTACGACGAGACCTATGCCCCAGTAGCAAGATTAGAGTCCATTCGAATGCTATTAGCATATGCAGCACATCGAGGATTTAAATTGTTTCAAATGGATGTGAAATCTGCATTCTTAAATGGATATATTAAAGAAGAAGTTTACGTTAGTCAACCCCCCGATTTCGAAAGTTTAGACAAACCCGATCATGTCCTTAGGTTAAAGAAAGCTCTTTATGGACTTAAACAAGCTCCTCGAGCTTGGTACGAGAGACTTTCAATTTATCTTAAGTCCAAAGGTTTTAACCAAGGTGTAGTTGACCCAACTCTTTTCGTAAAAACCTTAGGTAAAGACATATTCATAGCCCAAATCTACGTAGATGATATTATTTTCGAAACCACCAACTCAATCCTACTAAATGAGTTCATTTCACTTATGGAAAGTGAATTTGAAATGAATTTAGTAGGTGAGTTAAGATTCTTTTTAGGTCTACAAATTAAACAAACTAAAGATAGAATATACCTACATCAACGCAAATATACTAGGGAATTAATTAAACGCTTTGGAATGCAAGATGCTAAAATTATTAATACCCCAATGGCGACTAATGTCAATATAGAAGAAGATTTAATCGGAAACTCAATTGATTTAAAATACTATAGGAGCATAATAGGGAGTCTCCTTTACTTAACTGCAAGCCGACGATATCCTATTTGCGATGAAGTATGTGCGCAAGGTTCCAAACCTGTGCCAAGGAGTCTCACCTAACTCTAGTTAAACGTATCCTTAGATATCTAAAGGGTACACTTAATGTCGGTATTTGGTACCCTAGATCTACCGAGTTCGAACTAATCGGGTACTCTGATTCGAACTATGCCGGTAGTAAGCTCGATAGAAAGAGTACGAATGGTTGTTATCAACTTCTCGGCTCGAGTCTAGTGAGTTGGTGCAGTAGGAAGCAGCACTGTGTTGCCTTATCTACCACCGAAGCCGAATACATCGCGATGGGTGAGTGTGTCACGCAGCTTCTTTGGATGAAGCACACTCTCCGCGATTTTAAGTTAGACTTTACCAACACAAAACTCCACGTAGATAACATTAGTCCAATTAACCTTACTAAGAATCCGATATGTCACTCTAGGACTAAACATATAGAGGTCAAACACCATTTCATTCGAGAACATGTGGCCAACGGAGCCATACAACTCGAATACGTCGAATCGAAGTCTAACTTGGCAGACCTATTTACTAAACCCCTACCCGAAGCCGAATTCAGTCTATTAAGATGAAAATTGGGCATGTGCGTAGTAGAATAGGACTTTGCAAATTATATTACTACTATTTCTTACTTTTCATTTTTCATGGAACTAGTATAGGACTTACCTTAGATATCATGCACCTATAGATTTAAGGAGCCAGTACATCTCATAACACATAGGACTAATGTGTTTGTGTACTTAGCCATGTAGATGGGCGTGAGATGTTAGGACCTTACTCCTGGTTCCAGATGTAGAGCTAGTGCATCGTTATGAATCACGGAGTATAATTATACATACTAACCGACTCTGACCAGGACTGGTTGATCTTTCATATCAATCAAGCCAAATATGAGTCGAACATTTTATAGATGAACTTATTTTCAGTATATTATTTTCAAAATAATGTGGAACATGCTTGGACTTTAAATTTAACACTTATTTTTGTTTTCCACACACACCCTCACTCTTTTCGATATATGGAAAAAGGGGGAGAAAAAGGTCAAAGTTAAGGGGTCAAATTTTTTTTATAACTTAACTCTTACTTCATATTTAAACCAAAAGTTGACTCTAAGTTTTTGAAAACTTATTTAACTTTTAACAAAAGAAAGTAAAGGCCAAGTTAAGAGAATTCTTAACTTAAACTTATGTGTGCCGTCAACATTATGTCGCCTTAAAGGGGAGAAAGGGACAAGTTAAGAAGAACTCTTAACTTAAACGTTTTACTAAGGCCAACTTTAAGTAATTACTTAAAGCAACCCTCAAGGGGGAGGATTAAGGTCTTTCTTCAAGACTCACCCTCGGTCAAGGGGGAGATTTCCTCAAGGGGGAGTACTTGAAGAAAATCCTTACTACTCCAACTTAATCTTCTTTATTTCTTGTTTGTTTCTAATGCACATTATTCTTCATGCTTGCTATTTACTTAACTTTGTATGTGGGTTTGCCATAAATCAAAAAGGGGGAGATTATTGGTGCAGTAGGCACCTAAGTCGAACCTGAGTTTTGATTATAGTAAACGATACAAAGTTAAGCTCACGTCGTTATCTCACGAGCTGAATCGAGTGTGCAGAAGATTGCTATAGCTGGAGCTGAAGGCTAGTGACACCCGGAGGAAGCCGCGGTGGTCGGGCGACACTCGAGTGACTTCGGAGGGAGCCGAAGGAATCGAGTGGAAGGCCGGAAGCAAAAGCGACATGGTAAGTATCGAGGTAAGCTCATGTGTGCGAGCGTAAGTGAGGTCGTATCCTCCTTACGGGGATGGTCTTAAGCGTAGATCCGACCAAAGACATCCCATCGATGGTCTAGGTCGAGATCGGACGGTCGAAGGTCGTCGAAATAATATTTTCTTTGAGCTAACTTTGCCTTGTAGCTAGCATCAGTCGACTACCAGCTTGGAGGACTCGACTGCCCTTCATCGATCGACATCTCATCGCCTCGATGATGCTACCATCGATCGGTGATGATGGCCATCGGATCGACTAATGGTCAATGATCGACCGAGTCAAGGCTTATCACCCCATTTCAAGGAGGTTTTGTGTCCATTTGTGATTGGTTGAAGACCCATTCGATGAGGGGCTCAAAGGCTATAAAAGGAGGGCTTTGTCTTAGGGTTTTTCATCAATTAAAAAGGCTTCCAAGTGCTTCCGATACGCTCCGACTCTCCGACATCCCTATGACGAAGCGCTGCTGAGACGACGACTAGAGCTTCAACCTCCAACCTTTGAAGTCGTCGATAACAAAAGTTTTAATTGTATTTTAGTTTATTTTTTAGTAAAGCTTTCATTATAACGAGGAGAGGGGGAGTGTCCCTCTACCTCGAGCTTTTGTCATTTTGTGTATCTGTCTAACTCCTACCTCCAACGAGGAGGAGTTCTTTAGTAGTTTGCCCTCCGTACGTGGTCAAGGACCACTAGGGCCTTGGAGTAGTAGCCTTCGGATACGAACCAAGTAAAACCCTTGTGTCTATTGTCTCGCTTGTTTTGTTTTTATCTTCCGCTGTGTCTACTCGCATTTTAACGAACGATTTTGAATGAAAAATTTCTATCGCTATTCACCCCCCCCCTCTAGCGATCCGCTCGATCCAACACATTATTCGTCTAATCCTACCTTCCAATCTCAGCCCTTCATTCTTTCTTCCTTTATTCCCTAAATTGGGTGATTATAGTGTCATGGTCCAACTCTATTAAGCTCTTCTTTTATAAGTCTGCATTGCAAGGTGTTCAAAGCTTGTAATTGACTTGAGCCTTTTCCCTAATTTCTAAGGTCTATTTTTCTAGATCTAATAACTCTTTCAAGTCATCGACCGGAGCAATGAGACATTTCCTAATACTAAACCATACATCGAGGTCGATTTTTAGGAAGCACTCCATTTGCCTCTTCCAATAACTAAAGTCCTCTTTGTTAAAGAGAGGAGGGCGAACGATGCTATAACCTTCCTAATGTGACATCGACATTGATAATAATATTTTGTAAAATTAAGCTAATACAAGAATTTAAAAATGCTAAAGATAAAGAAAATTTTTCCTACTCGATTCAGTGGTTGTACCAAATTTTGGATGCTCCTACTATGATACTAATTGTAGGATCGATGAGACCGAGAGGGGGGATCTCGGTATTCAAAATTTTCTTTAACATTATTTTTAAAATTCTTTTTCTTTTAAATTTTAAATCAAAGTGAATATGCAGCGCAAATATAAAAGTAAAGACAAAGTATGCAAGCTTTTTTACTTGGTTCGCAATCCGAACCGAATTGCTACACCAAGGCTCGTAAATCCGCTCTAGGGCTACCTCATCGGGCAATCACTAAATGCTCTCCAATTTAAAACCTTTCGAACTCGAAGAGGGTTTGTTTACAAGAAATAAGGGTGAGGTACAAACTACCTTCCCTTAGAAATGTAATCACAAAATAGATTATATCGACACACTTTTAGATGAACAATGAAGCTCATAGTGTCGGTGAGGTTGCAAAATGCACAACACAGCATCTTGCGGGTTGTGAACGAAGGTGAGTACTTTGAAGAATGAATTCAAAATTATTACCATGAAGCTTCCTCTCCATTTCTTTTATAATCCAATCCCAGACGCCTGGACCACCTTCCAGTACCCTCCACATCGACCTCTTGAAACGAAAACTCAGCCTTCCTAGGCATTTGGACCTGGTCCAAGTGACTCCAAGTCACCCTTATCCATTCTGATATGTTTCTAGAATTTTTCTATCCCAATGTCTTGGACCCAATCCAGTCAACTGGACTACCTGTCATCTTGGTCACACGATCTCCAATTGAATGATAGCTCGCCTTGCTATCTTGGCATCTCTATCGCCTGGACCTAATCCAGTCGACTGGATCTGAGGTGCCTGGACCTTGTCCAATTGCCTGGACACCTACAACACAAAGTTAGCACAAGCAGAGTATAAAATGAATTGGTAGTAGTAATACTATCCGATCTAGACTTCTAAGTCCAACTCGGACCCTCCGTCGGATCGATGCTTACCTTGTCCTCAATCGAGAACTCGATCTCACCTCTTCACTCGAGAGCTTACCTGCTAGTTGTTAAGTCTTTCAGACCCAACTGGACTTACCATGCTTGACGTCTAATCTAACCCACTAGGACTTTATGCCAGCTATCTGATCTCCATGACCTAATCAGGCTTCCAGCCAGTTGTCTGATCCTCCTGACCCAACTGGTCTTTTGCCAAATGTCCAGTCCACTCGAACCATCTGGACTTCCTGTTTGGTGTCCGATCCACTTGATCTGTCAAGACTTCTGCCTAGTATGTAGTCAGCCTGACCTACTTGGACTTTCCTATTAAACTTGCATATTTAACACTTATATAAAATCATAAGTAATTTCTAACTTTAACCATGGTTCATACATCAAAATATAGGAGTGATGCTCCATGCACCAACAAATATTTCCTTTATTTTGGACAAAGTCGTTTCAATATTTTCTCTACTTGGGCTAGAGTCACCTCAAATTTCTCCTTTCTCATATAGGGTCGCCTCAACTACATCCCCTCTTCTTGGAATGGCTCGACGTTTTCATACTAAGTTCTGATCATATTTATATAATTTTAATCGATGACTTTTTCCTTCTAGCTCTGCTAGGAACCAACTTCTCTTAAGACCACTTTGACATCCCATCCCTAGCCAATCAAGTCATCATGTTGAGTTGCCAAGCCCGAGTACCTAAGCGCCCAAGTACTAAACCTCGAAGACTCAAGTGCCTAGTGTCAAGCCTTAGTACCTAAGCACCGAGCAACCAAGTGGATTTAGGTGAACTCGAGTGTTGAGTGCTCGACGATCGAGATCCCAAGTGTCAAGTTCCCAAGATCGAGAGCTTGAGCACCGAGGGCCTGAGCGGTCGAGCACTGAGGGTCTGAGCTCTAGAGCATTGAAGACCTAAGTACCCAAGCATTCAAGCACTGAAGACTAGGGCCCTTGAACACTCGAGTGCTGAAGGCTCAAGCGCCTAAGCTCCCGATCATTGAGCCCCATGGATCCAAGTGTTGATTGCCTAACCTACGAGCACTGAGGATTTGACTGTCACCTATCTAAGTGTCGATCGTCGAGGGCCTGAGTGTTGAGCACCAACTACTAGAGTTGTCAAATTGCCTAAGCGTCCAAGCATTGACTGCCTGAGTGTTGAGCTGCCAAACTGACTAAACGCCTGAGCACTGAGTGTTGAGTGTCAAATTGTCGAATTGCTCAAGTGCTTGAGAACTCGAGAGCACAAGGGAACCAGAGGCCAAGTACATGAGGATCTTTGTATGAAGGATTTAGATTTGCGAGCTCATGAACTTGAGTTCATCGTTTGAAGGAATATCTTGACAACGAGTGTTGGGTAACAATTGTCCATGATGTGGTTGTTAAAGTCATTGCGAAATAGTGGTGCTGGTTATTAAGGGTGTGCCCTTTGGTAAGGTGCATCATTTGAAAAAGGGTGGAATAATTTTTCACTGCTCTTCTCTTTGTATTTTAAGGTAATGACTCCAACGTAGGCGAGCTTTATGATGCTATGTTATGTTATTCTCTGCTCATATTATTCTTCTCTGTTTTATTTTTTTCCTCTCATATTTGACTTAAACATTGGAAGAGTCTCGCATGGGTAACTCTCGACAAGCCCTTTAACTCGTGTTATTCCTCACATAATCAACCACGTCACATGGAGAAAGCTTCATCAATAACACCAAATGAGGCCGTGGATTTCTACAGCAACAATAATTTTTTGAAAAAAAATACTCACGCTGCAATACCTAACTATATTCATTAGTTTTATCATTTTATGTAGTTTTCATGACCTAACCTCATACTTGGAAAAGAATCGCAACTATGAAATAATTAAATACACATCTTTTCTTTGTCAAAACCATTTCAACTCACATTAATGTATATGTAATATACGTTTCATTTATAATGAAAATCTCCCATCAATTTTTTTATAACTATACCACAAGACAAAAGATGAAAGATTGCGTACCCGCCATCTCTCTACATGGACAAGTGCACCAACATCATCCCTTATCGATGCACTCTATATAAACCATCCTTTATTAAAGGCACGCAACTCTTAGATGCACGATACATATAGACTTATCATATAAGTTAAGGATTGAAAACAAATACTCTTGGATGCAAAGCATATGGATTTATGCATAGACATCGGGGTTGGCAATCAAATATGCTTCCACAGTCTTGAGCACTTGGGTTGATCCATCTCTAATGGCTTTTAACTCTTCCTCACTAGGAGGCTTATCCTCAAGTGTTTCATACACGGTCTTGATCTTTGCAATGCAAGAGTTGGGCCCCGTCGCTTCAAATGTGCTCTCATAACTGACCGATTTAAAAAACACGCCGACAAAACCTCCTTCGATGACCGAATACTTAGTTGAGTATACTGCCTCATCCAACATCTCTACCTTGGTCTTGTTGACACTTCCTATTGGCATATTGGATGCTGCAATTTTTTGTGCACGAAATAAAAAAAAAAGAGAATATTTTAGCATATATAATCAATCAATAACGAAAATAGTCAGAATAAAGTAATTTCTACATATAAACATTTTTTTAATTAATGTGATTTTTGGTAGGCTATTCGGCTTCTATTTGTAAAAGGAAAACAACTGTAGACCTGGAGCAAAGTGAAAAATGTTAATAGAGCCAACTCCTTCTCCAACGCGTTCGCCTTGGGCAAAAAAGTCAGGCAAGAGCTTAGGGTACAAAATATGCGCATCGCAGATCGCTCCTTTCCAAAGCCTTGAGTTGGAAACGTTGAGGGTGATATCGTCGATGCAAGAACCGACAACCATTTTGGAGCTCCCAAATCACGCCGAGCATGCCGCCGAACATGGTCGCGACCAAGGTGGCTCTCTGGGCCACTGTGCTGACGCCGATGAGCAAGTACGTGTTAGATAATATAAATAAAAAATTATATAGTGGATAAAACTAGTTCCACATTTAAACGATATAATAATAATAAATAGTGCAAAAGAAGATGCTAATCTGGTATGATCTGAACTCAAAAATAGCTTCATGACTATCGCAATTGCACAATCAAAGGTGATATGATCATAAAGACAAGTTAGAATTTACCACAATATATCTTGCTTACTCACTCAAGCTCATGATGCTTATACATTAAAGTATAAGTCTACAATTAATTATGGCATAAGCCTTCATTAAGTAAGGTATAAATGCATAATTAATACATAATTAAGATCATATGGGCTTCATGCATCATATGGGCTTCATGCATCATGATGGCCTAAAGCCCTTACAAAGCCCAATCCATCATGAATAAGTGCCACATCATGCTCCACATGTCTTTACATGCCTTGAGCATGTGGCATGACAAAGCCACCTAAGCCCCACATGGCTTGCATGCATTGAGCACTTGCCACCACAAGCCATGTGGAGGTGGAGGTGGCAAGCTCACCATGGATTGGTGCTCTTTATAAGGAGAAGAGCATGAAGGGAAGAGGTCAAGCCAATTCCAAGTGATTTCTTCATCGTGGAGAAAAAGGAGTGAGTGAGAAAAAGGAGTGAGTGAGAAAGAAGAGAGAGAGAGAGGAAAAGAAAAAGAAATTAAAAGATTTCTTTTTCCGGTAAGAACTTTCTTCATCCAAGAAGAAAGATAGTGAATCCCCACCAGTCTTCCTTCACTCTGCCGAGTTATCCTTCGCTACAGAGCCGTGCGATGTTCGATACACTCGCCGCCACTACAACCTGTGCTAGGTTGTGCTAGTGGTTTCGCCGTTTTATCCTGGGAGACAGACGTCCTACGTCACCTCGTAGCACCGTCGGAGAGGACGAATCTGTCTTAAGGAGACTGCGTCTTGACAGGACTCGGCGTCTTCAAATCTACACGGGTGACGAAAACCATCTCAACAGATAAGTCCGAGTTGTATTCTTGTAATTTTTAATTCGGATTATTCCTCAGTAATTCACGATTGATTGGGAATAAAACTTCCAACAATCTTAAGTCGTTCGCTCGCTGAGATGGCCACAAATGATGTTGAGATGCAACAAACTCAACACATAACGACCCCTTCTGCCCGATTGGAAATATACCAATCAATCATGGGGAAAAGCCGGACAAGTTCACCGGGGTGAACTTCAAAAGATGGCAGCAGAAGATGTTCTTCTACCTGACCACACTGAATCTGACTCGTGTCTTGACAGAGGAACCTCCCAAATATTCTGAGGGTATAAGTGATGCTCATGTCATCACTGCTGTAGACACATGGAATCATTCTGATTTTATGTGTCGTAACTATATCCTCAACTGTCTTGCCGATTCATTGTACATTGTATATGCTACAAAGGACACGGCAAAAGACTTATGGGAATCTCTGGACAAGAAATATAAGTCAGAGGATGCTGGAGCCAAGAAATCTATTGTTGGCAGATTCCTGGATTATAAAATGGTTGATTCCAAAACAGTGATCAGCCAAGTTCAGGAAATTCAGGTAATTCTGCACGAGATACACTCAGAAGGCATGATTCTGAGTGAAATCTTTGAAGTAGCAGCAATTATTGAAAAACTGCCTCCTGGCTGGAAGGACTTCAAGAATTATCTGAAACATAAGCGAAAGGAAATAACTGTGGAGGAACTAGTTGTTCGCCTTCGAATTGAAGAAGACAACAAAAGTTCAGAAAGAAAGTTATTCCCTCAGGCTACTGTAAAAGCCAACGTAGTCGAGCACGGTCAAAACTCGAAACGGAAGAATTCCAAAGCTTCCAAGATGCAACCCAAAGGAGGTGGCTTCAAGAAGTTCTCTGGAAAATGTTACAATTGTAACAAAGTCGGTCACAAATCTTCGGATTGCAAGAAGCCGAAGAAGAAGCAGGAAACTAATTTGAACGAGGGATCAGATATGGATCTCTGCGCAGTAATCTCGGAGGTGAACCTGATGGGTTCCAATCCGCGACAATGGTGGATTGATACTGGCTCCACCAGACATGTATGCTGTAATCAGGAGCTGCTCCACAACTTTGAAGAAATCAAAAATGGAGACAAGCTGTTCATGGGGAATTCAGCAACTGCGGAGATTAAGGGCCAAGGACAAGTGGTGCTAAAGATGACCTCCGGCAAAGAGCTCACCTTGAACAAAGTGCTATATGTTCCAGAAATTCGAAAGAATTTAGTATCTGGATCACTGCTTTGTAAGCATGGTTTTCGCACTGTTTTTGAAGCAGACAGAGTTGTACTGTCTAAACGTGGAATGTTTGTAGGAAAGGGCTATGTAAATGATGGGTTGTTTAAACTCAGTGTAATGGTCATTCGGCCTAAAATAAATAAGAATGAAAGCTCTTCTGTGTATATGCTTGAGTCTTCCACTTTATGGCATGGTAGACTAGGACATGTTAATTATGATATACTGCGTAGATTAATTAACATGCAAAGTATACCTACATTCCAACTTGATCTAAAACATAAATGCGAGACATGTGTTGAAGCAAAATTAACAAGGTCATCCTTTCAACATATTGAAAGAAGCAACGAAACACTTGGCCTAATCCACACCGACGTGTGTGACCTGAAAAGCACTCCAACACGTGGTGGGAACAAATACTTCATCACCTTTGTTGATGATCACACAAAGTATTGTTATGTGTATCTTCTTCAAAGTAAAGATGAAGCAATAGAGAAATTTATTCTCTATAAAAATGAGGTAGAAAACCAACTTAATAAGAAAATTAAGGTGGTTCGGAGTGACAGAGGTGGTGAATATGTATCACCATTTACTGAGTTATGTGCTGATCATGGGATCAGACATGAAACAACCGCTCCTTATTCTCCTCAGCAAAATGGTATTGCTGAGCGGAAGAATCGCACTCTAAAGGAGATGACAAATGTTCTTCTATTAAGCTCTGGACTACCAGAGTTCATGTGGGGGGAAGCTGTATTAACAACAAATTACCTTTTAAATAAGGTACCCCGAAAGAAAATAGAGACGAGCCCTTATGAGTTATGGACTGGAAGACAACCTTCCTATAAATACTTGCGAGTGTGGGGGTGTCTTGCCAAAGTATTGGTACCTAATCCAAAAAGGATTAAAATAGGACCAAAGACTGTTGATTGCATATTTATTGGATATGCAAACAACAGCAGTGCATATCGGTTTCTTGTGTATCAATCGCAGATATCAGAGATACACAATAATTCAATTCTTGAATCGAGAAATGCCTCGTTCTTTGAACATGTGTTTCCATATAAGACCCGAAATGAAGCAAGTTCTTCAAAACGGGCATTAGAACCACAAGAAGAAGTAGACACTGGTAAACCAGTTGAGGTAGAGCTCAGACGAAGTAAAAGAGCTCGGGTGCCAAAATCCTTTGGAACAGATTTTATCACTTTCATGTTGGAAAGTGAGCCCCAAAATTACTCAGAGGCAGTAAGCTGCTCCGAGGGACCTCACTGGAAAGAAGCAATTGCATCTGAAATTGATTCAATCTTGCAAAATCACACTTGGGAACTTGTGAATCTTCCTCCAAGAAGTCAACCACTAGGTTGCAAGTGGATTTTTAAGAAAAAGATGAAAGCAGATGGCACGATCGATAAATACAAGGCACGATTGGTAATTAAAGGTTACCGACAACGTGAAGGCCTTGATTACTTTGATACATATTCTCCAGTATCGAGAATAACTTCCATCAGAATATTGTTGGCTATTGCCGCTTTATCGAATTTGGAAGTACATCAAATGGATGTAAAGACGACTTTTCTAAATGGAGATTTAGAAGAAGAAATCTACATGGAGCAACCTGAGGGATTTTCTGCACCAGGGCAAGAAAACAAAGTTTGTAGATTGGTAAAGTCTTTATATGGCTTGAAGCAAGCTCCAATGCAGTGGCATAAAAAATTCGATGATGCCATGAAGGAAAGTGGATTTACAATTAATGCATGCGATAAATGTGTCTATGTAAAAGACACAGAAAATGCTTATGTTATTTTATGTCTCTACGTAGATGACATACTTATCATTGGGAGTAATGATAAGATAATTAAATCCACTAAAAATATGTTAAACTCAAGATTTGACATGAAAGACATGGGACTCGCTGATGTAATTCTAGGAATTAAATTGCTTAGAACAGCGGAAGGACTTGTTCTTAGTCAATCCCATTATGTGGATAAAATTCTTGAGAAATTTAACAAATACGATACTGCAGTGGCATGGACTCCATTAGATACGAGTCTACACCTATCGAAAAATCGAGGAGAGAGTATCTCTCAAATAGAGTACTCTAGGGTGATAGGAAGTCTGATGTACTTGATGACTTGTACACGACCAGACTTAGCCTATGCAGTAAGCAAGTTAAGTCGATACACGAGTAATCCCGGTGTTGAACACTGGAAAGCAATAACAAGAATACTGAGGTATTTAAGATATACTCGTGATTATGGACTGCACTATACAAGATATCCAGCTGTGATCGAAGGATACAGCGATGCGAATTGGATATCTGATATAAAAGATTCAAAATCTACGAGTGGATATTTATTCACTTTAGGAGGTGCAGCCATTTCATGGAAATCTTCTAAGCAAACGGTAATCACAAGATCCACAATGGAATCTGAGTTTGTAGCCCTTGACAAAAGTGGCGAAGAAGCTGAATGGCTACGACAATTCTTAGAAGATGTTCCTAGATGGTCAAAACCAGTGCCGACAATTTGCATACATTGCGATAGTCAATCGGCAATTGGTCGGGCACAAAACCATCTTTATAATGGTAAGTCTAGACATATACGTCGTAGACATAATATCATTCGACAACTACTCTCAACAGGAATTATCACTATTGACTATGTGAAGTCAAAGGATAATTTAGCGGATCCATTAACCAAAGGATTAAACAGAGAATTAGTTGCTAGCTCATCACAAAGAATGGGCTTGATAAGAATGCCGAGGAACAAAATATGTGCAAAGGAAACCCAACCTATGCTGATTGGAGATCCCATGAACTAGGTTCAAAGGGACAACCTAATTGCACCAATTTACGAAATCACTGTGGGTACGATCTCGATGAAACAGTGAATAAATGAAGGATAAGCTATGACTTTTAATTATCCCAGTAAAGTAATTCTTACTTTTGAGAGATCACCTATGTGAGAAAGAAGTGGGGCCACTTTGAAGAGAATTGAAGGCACAATTCTTAGACCTTCTCACAGAACTAGGCGTATTCATGGCCAAGAACGAATACACTCATGAGACTTGAACTGTATCAAGAAGAGTCTTGAGTGAAGAGATGTCAATGCTTACGCAAACGGCAGAACAGTTCAAAGACATCTCGTCTACTGATCAGCCAGTAAGTAAACAGAACTTCACAAGGGAAGGTTCAAAGGGTAACACCTACCTATCCTATACATGACTCAACTGCTGAAGGCTATCACATACCTTATTTCCATTCATGTGGGGGATTGTTAGATAATATGAATGGAAAATTACATAGTGGATAAAATTAGTTCCACATTTAAACGACATAATAGTGGTAAATAGTGCAAAAGAGGGTGCTAATCCAGGCCCAGATTACACGAACTCAAAAATAGTTCTTATGAGAACACTATTGCACATATTAGACCAATCAAAGGTGATATGATCATAAAGACAAGTTAGAATTTACCACAATATGTCTTGCTTACTCACTCAAGCTCATGATGCTTATACATTAAAGTATAAGTCTACAATTAATTATGGCATAAGCCTTCATTAAGTAAGGTATAAATGCATAATTAATACATAATTAAGATCATATGGGCTTCATGCATAATGATGGCCTAAAGCCCTTACAAAGCCCAATCCATCATGAATAAGTGCCACATCATGCTCCACATGTCTTTACATGCCTTGAGCATGTGGCATGACAAAGCCACCTAAGCCCCACATGGCTTGCATGCATTGAGCACTTGCCACCACAAGCCATGTGGAGGTGGAGGTGGCAAGCTCACCATGGATTGGTGCTCTTTATAAGGAGAAGAGCATGAAGGGAAGAGGTCAAGCCAATTCCAAGTGATTTCTTCATCGTGGAGAAAAAGGAGTGAGTGAGAAAAAGGAGTGAGAGAGAGGAAAAGAAAAAGAAATTAAAAGATTTCTTTTTCCGGTAAGAACTTTCTTCATCCAAGAAGAAAGATAGTGAATCCCCACCAGTCTTCCTTCATTCTGCCGAGTTATCCTTCGCTCGACAGAGCCCGTGATAGTGTTCAGATACACTGATCAAGTCGCCACTACAACCTGTGCTAGGTTGTGCTAGTGGTTTCGCCGTTTTATCCTGGGAGACAGACGTCCTACGTCACCTCGTAGCACCGTCGGAGGGGACGAATCTGTCTTAAGGAGACTGCGTCTTGGCAGGACTCGGCGTCTTCAAATCTATACGGGTGACGAAAACCATCTCAACAGATAAATCCGAGTTGTATTCTTGTAATTTTCAATTCGGATTATTCCCTGTAATTCCGGCTTGATTGTGGAATAAAACTTCCAACAATACGCGCTCGAGTTCGCCCCCTACGCCATCCAGCTGGAGCAGCGGCTACCCCTGAGCATGGGCTCGTGCACCCGCACTCTTATCCGCGGCGGCGTCGGGTCTGTGTTGCTCCTCCTCATCCTCTCCCTCGCCCTCGCCGTCCCCTACTGTATTGCTCCCTTTTAACAATTAAAGGACGATTAATTTAATTGGGAAGTATAAAAGAATAATTTTGAGTTATCATTGATATTTTTTTTATACTTATCACTTCGATTTTTGATTTATCTTTTTCTGAATCTATTTTTTTATTTAAAGAGTAAAAAAGAACGAGGAATGATGTAGCGAGGGGAGTAAGTTAGGGGTGTAAATGAATCGAGTCGATTCGTGAACTTTTCGAGTCGACTCGAATAATATTCAATTCGAATTTTAAATAATCGAATTCGAATATGTGCAAATATTTTTCGAATCGAACTGAGCCGAAATAATATTGTTCGAACTGTTCGTGAATTGTTCGCGAACTTTATTTTTTTTTTAAAAAAAATCAAATATTAAATCGAGTATCAATTTTCGAATATCAAACCGAGCATCATTCCAATATTAAATCGAGCTTCAATTTCGAATAGTAATTGAATCGTTCGAATTAATATTCGAAAATTTCGAATCGAATCCGAACTCGAGCTTTGATTCGAATCGAATTCGAGTCCAAAATTATTAAATTTTCGAACTTGAATTAAATTCGAATATATAAATTCGAATTTCGAATCGAACTCGAATACTAATTTTTTTTAAAAATTCAATTCAATTTGATTCGTTTACACGCCTAGAGTAAGCCCCTCTTTATATATATCTCGCGGGCGCAGCATGAAGCGTCTCGGTGCAATATAGGCATTTACCAATACACCGAAATTTCAACATTTGATTTGTCCATCCCGTAGTGTGTTGGGTCAGTTAAGCTAAAAATATAAAGAGTAACATCAAGTTGACTGAGAGTTTGTAACATTTGGCAATCACGTGGAAACAGAACAATGAAAAAAAAAATTGGTAGAACTTTCAAAGTGGAGCAAAGTCCAAGTTGTGGACTTTTACTATAATGCCACATATTATCTACTTAGAAGCTTCTAGAGGATTTTAGAATCCAGCACCCATGATTACTGTACAATAATAGAATATTCATCTAATTTTTCAATTACAATGAACGGTAAACTCTCTCTTTTTTAATAAAAATCTAAAATATTGAATTGGTGTATCAATAAAAAATTTCATCGAATTGAACATTATCAAAATTAATCAATTTGAAAATTAAATATTCAATATTATAAAAAAATACAAAATAAATAAAAATATGAATATAGATGGACACTCATGACATGACAAGGGATCCTCACGTATTACTTGCATCATATCATTCGCACTGTGACATCTCTTTAATATCTATAAATTATAACACATGAAGTAGAGGGATAAATAGATAAATAAATATAATTGCATCCTTTAATCATTTTACTTAAAGATTAGTTATTTTTTTTATTTTATTGTAATAACTAATTGATTTTTTATGTCACATCCTGAGAGTATATTCATTATTCAAATGACGAAAATATATCTATGTGAGATTGTGATAATATAACAAAATATATTATCGAAATCAGATATGACCAAAACATTTTTTAAATAATAAAATATAGAATTTATTTATTAACTGCATAGATACATGACTAAAAAATAAGTCAACTAAAGTAAAATAGATTGATAACACCAAATCAAATTGAAACAAAATTCAAAATCTAAAATCAAAATGCAATAATAATAAAGAAAAATAGATAAGCATCCTAACAATGCAACAAGACCAATAAGTCAGGAGGATATCTGAGCAATGCAAAAGTAGTCAACATAGCACATCCTCTATCTGCTAACTTAGAGGTCAAAGGAAAGTAATTCCGAATAACTCAAATTTCAAAGTATCAATACTAGTCCATAATTAGCCTGATCAGCAATATAATAAATGTACATGTAACATACACAACTAATTAAAAATATATAAGAAATTAACCTCGAGATACTAAGATAAAGCCTCGTGGCTTTTGAGGTAATACAAAGGGTCATTGTCTGCAGGCAACAATATGTTACCACAAATGGGTCTCATGGACAGACAGATAATATAAAGACTAGATGTCTGTGGACAACAATATGATACCACGAACGAGTCTCATGCCCTAGCAAATTATATATCTATCTAGCTATTAACTGTGCACAATAACATACTACCATGAACGGGTCTCGTGGGCAGTTGATTATCTTAGTTTGTTAAGTCTAGGATTTCAACACATCTAACATGAAATCTCTATCAAGGTTGATATAAATATAACAAATCAATTAATATAGCAGGTTCTCTTAATGCCATTCCATTCCTTAGATTCTCTTCTAAGTGATGATATCGTCCTAGTCATACTATCTCTATCAGTCCAATCATGGGGTCAACCGAGTAACAAATAAGCATATATAATAGTAATATCAGCCAAACAATAACATAAGCATCCACATACTAATGATGATCAAATAATCCAGAAATCAAATAGAGCATAAAAATGTTAAGTAAAATATAAAGTCAAAGCAATACTAGAAAGAATATATAGTGGAAAGATAACTATATCATAACTAAACTGCGTAACCAAGGTAATCTAACATGCATATTAAGTGTCAAATAAAAGGAAAGTCCAACTTAAATTTTATTGTCCAAACATCAAAAGTAATTAATACTTGGAGTTGTCTAAGTATGAAAGCTTGGCAACGAAAGTCTAAGGATGAAGACTTGACTGCGTAAGTCCAACTGTAGTGGCATAGCCAGGATTTTCAAACAGGGGATGATTTAATAAATTTTTTAAAATTAATACAATATAAAATGTATAATAAAAATTATGTATTAACTTTATATGTTTTTACAATAATATTTTTCGAGATTTCATACTTTGTAAATGATGAATAATAGTTCCATTATCAATTGTATCAAACACATCTCGCTCAATATATGATATCAAACAATCATGTAGTATATCATCTCTCAATCGATTATGAAGTAAATTTTAGATTATTTTCATTGTTGAAAATATTCTCTCTACCGTTGTAGTTGCAATGAGTAATAAAAATATAAACTTTAAAAGTAAATATATCAAAGAATACATTCGATGTTTCTTCAATTGAACCATCCTTTTAGCAAGCTCACTAATCCCTGTAATCTCAGAGAATTGATTGCTACTTTGTATGTCAAAATAAAGTTATCAAGTTGGTGCTCAAGATGCATTAACTCCATCGGAGAGAAATCGAATAGATAAAGCTTAACAAACTGAAGTAATTTTTTTTATCATAAGCAAAGAATGAATTTTGATAGATCAAGATAAGTCATACATAACAACTCTGTATTGACTTCGTTAAAGCGACTATTCAAATCTTGAACTTGCAAATTTATCACTTCATAAAAAATTTTAATGCGATAATAGTGAAGATTTATCTTTCCTTCAATATTTCGTTGTGATATCTCATGAAAGATGAATAAGTCTTCCATGTATGGGATGACTATCTCATATTTAACACAAAACAAAGAAACTTCATTTGATAATAATTCCCAATAATCATCTCTTATGATTTGCAATTGATGTTTACTTGATCTTACAAAAATTATGACATTTACGATGTCTTGATATTTTCTTTGCAAAGCTTGCAACAAATCATTCATGAATCCCAAGATATTCTTTAGTAAGTACATTTGAAATACAAATTCATATTTTACCATCAATTCTAATAGATTATTTGTTTGCACCCTTTGCTTATGGTTTTTTTTTTTTCATCTTCAACAATTAAAAGGACATCAATAATTGAAGGACACAAGTATATCAAATTCAATAATATATTATAATGTGAATTCGAACGTATACTCCTAGCTCATTTTAATTTCTTCTCTTGATTCATATCTCGTTGAGTGAAGATATCACCATGGTCAATTCTTTCAATAAAATTTCAAATTATTTCTCACAAAATATATCTCTTTGCTTGTATGATGCTTCAATAATATTGTTCAACTATACAACTGCATAAAAAAAAAAGTAGAAATCCTCATGTGATTTTCATCAACAACTACAAATGAAAGTTGCAATTGATAAGCAAAATAATAAACAAATAAGTGAACTTGTTCTGTATCATAATTAAGTTTTTTAAGTCATTGAGTTCTCCTCTTCTATTATTAGCTCCATTATATCTTTGCCCCCATAAATTAAATATAAATGGTGTGATTAAGGAGAGAAATTTTGTATATCAAGATTTTTTTAATATATATATACTATTATTCTTTTTTAATTTCAAGGGGGCATTCGCACCCCCTTTCCCCATGTGCTACTCCACTGTCTATGTATATAGTTTTGGCAGTATAAGTTCAAGTGAAACTTTATATTAGAAGTCCAGAGTGTAACTTGTGGCAGGAAGTCCCGGAGGCGCAATCTCTTGGTAAAGAAAGATTCGATGGCATGCCAAAGTTGAAGGAAGTGTTGGGTTTCCGGCACTGCGACGAGTGTGTGTTCGAACATATTTCGTAAACATGTGCACAACGGAAGAATTAAAAGACAATAAATCTAATTTATTTTAACACCCACATCACACGCATGCATAGTACAACATGTGTAGACATAATTGTTGGTGCAACAATGCCCCAAGGATTTATATGTTTTGATGTTTGAATAATCATCTAAGTTAGAAAATATTTGTGATCTAATTGTGAACATGTTTAAGTGATAGGAAAATCCAAGTATGAAGACTTGGTAAAAGAAAAGTCCAAGTGTGATCTTGGTAAGAGAAGTCCAAGGAAAGGTCTTGACGGCGTAAGTCCAAGCATGGAGTCTTGGCGGCATAAAGTCCAAGCGGACCTTGACAAAGGAAGTCCAAAGGCAAGTCTTGACAGCGTAAGTCCAAGCATGTAGTCTTGGCTGCGTAAAGTCCAAGTGTACTTTGGCAAAAGAGAAACCCAAGACATGACGAAACCGAGGGAAGCTCTTGGAAGCTAGCGCGAGGACGAAGGAGTCGCAGCCTCAGAGGGATCCTAGAGGCGTAAGGCTAAAGGAAGAGCTAGAAGGTTGAGTCTAGGTCTAGGGAGTTAGTTTCAAGTATGATTTTCATCATACTTGAAGTATCAGTCGATTGGAGACATGTCTCAGTCGACTGATCAGTCACTCGACTGAAGATGGCCAAGTTCGGTAGCCATCAGTCGATTGCCTAGGGTTAGCAGCCGACTGATTACGCCATCAGTCGACTGATCAAGTTGGCATCGGGCACAGAATGGAGTTGGACTCGACTCCTCGTGGGGATCACTCGACTGATCGCTCCATCATTCGACTGATGGAGTGATCAGTCGACTGATCAACCTGCCGTTGGAAATAACGGCTGCGAATCCCCGCGGATCCACCTCGTCAGAAGCCGTTGGCTTTGGCGGCACAGAATGGAGTTGGACTTGACTCCTCGCGGGGATCAGTCGATCGATCACCCATCACCGATCGATGGAGTGATCACCGATCGATCAACCGCCGCTGAAATGGCGGTGTGAATCTTGCGGATCCGCCGCCGTAAGCCGCTTGGGGTAATGATCGATGGAGACCATCACCGAATCGATCGAGGCTCAATGGGAAAACAACTCTCTCTCTATAAAAAGAGGGCATGAGGTGCTTGAAGAGACTAGTGCTTATCTTCCAACTTTACTCTCAAGCTTCCCATGATTTTCTAAGCTTTCTAAGTGTTCTAATCCTCCTCATCTCTAATCTTCATCTTCATCAATTGTAAAGAAGAGGAGAGAGTGTTGTAAAGAAAGCTTTCTTAGTGGAGACTCTTTGGATTGATCCATCTTAAGGATCGCCGTGGAGTAGGAGCTTAATCTCCAAACCACGTAAACTCTTTCTTGTTAGAGATTGTGCTTTTAGTCTCTTAATTTCATTTAGTATTTTCTTTGCTTCCGCTAACTTTTCTTGTAGAAATAAAAAGAAGATATTCACCCCCTCTAGCCTTCCAAAGATCTCCAACAAGTGGTATCAGAGTCCGGATCACGTCGGAAGATCTAATTATCAACCGGAGCACAATGACTTTTCAAGAGGGGTATAGCACGGCAAGGGCTCCATTCTTCGATGGTAATGATTTCGGATATTGAAAAGGTAGGATGGAATATTATCTTATGAACGATATTGAAAATTGGTTTAGTGTTATAGATGGATTCGAGAAGCCGATCGATGAACACGGAGCGCCTATACCAACCAAGGATTGGACAAGGGACATGGCCAAGAAGACTCAAGCTAATGCCAAAGCAACAACCACACTTCAATGTGGTTTGTCTAAGGAGCAATTAAGTAAAGTGGGACCTTTCGAATCGGAAAAGGAGCTTTGGGAGAAGCTAATCGAGCTCAACGAGGGATCGAAGGAAACAAGAAGAGCAAAAAGGGACCTTTTGATAGGTCAACTCCAAAATTTCAATATGAAGACAAATGAGACCGTAAGACAAATGCACGGTCGCTTCAAGGAGGTAGTCAATGGACTAAATGTAATAGGTGAGAAGGTCGACAATCGAGACCTTGTGAGGTATGTACTTCAAGCCTTCCCTAGAACAACGTTATGAGCATCAATGGTAGATGCCTATAAGGTCTCTAGGAATCTCTCTTTAGTTAAGATAGATGAACTCTTTTGTGAATTTGAGCTACATGAGCATGCTAACACTTCTTCGAAAGAAAAAGGTATAGCTCTTGTTGTAGGTAAGGACAAGAAGAAGAAGGAGAATAAGGAGGTTTCCTCTTCATCCGAGTCGGAGGAGGAATCTTTAAGTAGCAATGAGGAGCTATCAGCTAATGAGGTGGCTCACCACATAAAGAAGTTTGGTGGGAGGTCAAGAAAACTCACCAAGAAGGATGTGAGAAGGATGTTCCAAACCTCCAAAGGTAAAACCTCTAGTGTTTTAACTTCTACATCTAATGTAACTTGTTATGGTTGCAACAAGAAAGGGCACATCAAGCTGAATTGCCCGGACCTAAAAATGAAGGAGGAGAAGGAAAAGAAGAAGAAGAAAAAGAAGGAAAAGAAGGAGAAGAAGAAGAAGGAAGCCATGGTCACCCAAATGTGGGATACACAAAGCTTGGAAGATACATCGGATAATGATGAGCTTTGCCACGTCACCCGCAACCTTGCACTCATGGCCATGGAGGATGAAGCCGAAAGCTCAAGTGAAGAGTCATCCTCCTCCTCAAGTGATGAATCGTCCTCTAGTGACGATGAGGTAAAAGACTCCCCTAGGGTAGATTTGCTTTATAAAACTATTGTATGTCTTCAAAATGCTTTAAATATATCAAAGTCTAGGATTAAAGGCTTAAAAGTAGAAATTAAGAAAATTAGAGATGTAGAACCTTCGTGTGATGATGCATGTTCACTTAGGAATGAAAATGATGAACTAAGAAAAGAAATAGGTGAACTAAGAGCATGCTTAGAAAAATTTACAAATGGCTCCAAATACCTAGATATGATAATTAAGGATCAAAGGGCTATTTACAACAAGGCCGGAATAGGATATAAGCCTAAGGAGAAGGAAGTAGCCTTTACCTCCCTTGTTAGTAGAAAATCAACCATTAGAAGCAAGGTTAGAAAGGCATGAGTTCCTAAGAGCTATATAGTTAATGCTACTGGTCCTAAGATTTGGGTGCCTGAGACTTGTATTTTTCATGTTGTATAGGTAGAAAGACCAAGTTTGTGGATTGTTGATAGTGGTTGCTCAAAACACATGATCGATGATGAGAGCAAATTCTCAACAATCAATCACATTAGCAAGGGGCAAGTGTCTTTTGGAAATAGTGAAAAACTTAAAATTCTAGGAAAAGACACAATTGAGATATCCCCAAATCTTACCATTCATAAAGTACTATTAGTTGAAAACATGAAGTTTAACTTGCTTAGTGTAAGTCAATTATGTGATACAAATTTTGATGTTCAATTTGACTCTTCTAAATGCCTTATAAGACATAAGAAATTAAATGATTGCATGCTAGTTGGATATAGGAAATTAAACATTTATTATGTTGATTTATCATATGCCACTAAAATTTCTCCTAAGTGTCTTATGGTAAAAGAAGAAGAGAGTTGACTATGACATAGGAGATTAGGGCATATCAACATGAAGAATATAGCTAAAGTATCAAAATTGAAGCTAGTGAAGGGATTGCCAAAAGTGAAGTACATGAAGAATAAGATGTGTGATTCATGCCAAGAAGGGAAGTAATCAAGGTCATCACACAAAGGTAAAAATTTAATTAGTACTTCATTACCTTTAGAACTCATTCATTTAGATTTATTTGATTGTCATAGTACTCCTTCATTAAATGGTAGCAAATATTGCTTAGTTATAGTAGATGATTTTTCTAGATATACTTGAGTGTATTTCATGAAACATAAGGACAATACCCTAGAAACAATCATAGGCTTTAGCAAAAGAGTAGAGAATGAGAGAAATCTCAAAATCAACCAGATCTGTAGTGATCACGGTGGAAAATATGAGAATTCTAATTTCTCCAAATTTTGCTTAGAACAAGGGTACAAGCACGAATTTTCTTATCCTAGAACATTGATCACTACCATTTTATTGCATTATTTTGGTCCTTAATATCACCGTTTTAATCCTCTCGTGTGTTTATTTATCGATTATTTACATGTTTTATGAGTTGGATATATTTTTGGATCTTATTGTAAATTCTCCTAAATTTTGGACTTATATGCAAATTTTATCTTTGTTTGTAGGAGATCGAGATGAGCCATTGGACTAGACTCAAGTTGAATCAAATATGGCTTCATCTAGGGCTAGAAGGATTATTTCAAACGTGATTAATCTGGACCTTTCACCAAGATCAGAAGCAGTTTAATCAAAGGGTTCAGATCTAGTCAATTCTAACCATCCGATGATATCTGATCGATTCTGAGTCATCTATCTAGATCTGAAGAGATCCGGTCTATACATTTAGATCCGGACATCTTATCCTTTCATCTAGATCCGGTCGATCGTGATTTTCCATTCAGATTCAATAAGTTCCATTCATTAGAGATCGGAGCAATCTGGACCGTCCAATGTGATGGCTCGATCTGAGCCATTAATCTAAATCTGGAGCGATCCAACCCATGCATTGTGATCTACACATCTTGGCTGTTCATCCGGACTGTTGGATCTCGATCGTCCCTTCAGATTTATCAGATCCGTCCATCCAAAGTTGAATCGATTACCACCGTTGGATGGAGCAGCTTAATTAAGCAAATAATAGATCCATCAAACCCTAGCTTAATTGGGTGGCCTTGATCAAGAGAGCATTGAATCAGATGGCTCAAAGAATTCATTTAATCAACATCTTCTCCTAGAAATCAGACGTAACCCCTCCTCGTGAGCGAGCGCCGGCGCCGCCGCCTGCTCCTCTCGCGCGACAACCAGCGGCGACGTCCCCTTCCTCGTGCGAGTGGCGATAGACAGTTCTTCCTCCTCGCGAGCGACAGCGGCAGATGTTTCTTCCTCGCGGGCGAGCGACGACGCCAAGCAGATCTTCCTCCACGCGATGGCGGCAGCTTCGGGCAGCATTTCCGGCGGCCCTTCCTTCCATCCATTCCTGCGGCAACCTTCATCCAAGCGGCTGCCGATGAGATGTTGGGATTCCAGCCAGCTCATTGGCAGCGCGTAGCAGATGAGATTCCAGGCTTTTCACCGGAGCTTCTAGATTGCCTAGCAACCAGAGCTGAGCTACCCTAGCTGGACGTGGTCGCAAAAGGCTGGGGTGACCTTATACTGTCGTGGTCGCGACAGCACCTATTCCAGCTCTGGCAGCCCTTGATTTGCCAATTTCCGACGGAAGCACTCCATTCCATCGTCGACGAAGAGTTTCAGCTTCTACTCCGGTTCCATCCCTTCCCGCAGTTCTGGAGTTCCATTGTAGTATAGTGGTGAGTATACTCGGCTACAACCGAGAGACTCGGGTTCGATCCCCGACGGCGGAACTACGAGCTGCTCCACCTTCACAGAGTCATCCATAGACTGTCAGATTCCGGTGTCGTTGTAGTATAGTGGTGAGTATACTCGGCTTCCGAGAGACCCGAGTTCGGATCCCGACAACTACACCAGACTTCGACAGTTCCGCACCATCCACCGGAGAAAAGGGCTCACTTCATCCATCAATTTAGCACTTGTCGGAGGATTTCCGGCAAGGATCCAGCCATATCATCAACCGGAGGAGTTGTTCGGATTATCGTCATTATCGTGGAGTGATCGGTGGTTATATTTGGATTTTGATCCATTGATTTGGATGTTTATCTTGTTTTATTGCATTGTTTGTTTACTTTACGTTATGTTTGGATTCACGAATTGAACTTATCAAAAACCATCAAAATTGTTGTTGTAGTTGACTTGTAGTTAGTTTGTAGTTTAATTGTAGTCTAATTTATAGTTAGTTTGTAGTTGTCTTGTAGTTTACATTGTAGCTATTTCGTAGTTTGACTTAGAGTAATTAGTAGTTTCATTTGGTAGTTTAGTTGTAGTTTAATTATGATGCTTAGCTTAATTAATTGTTAGTTTGATTACTTATCTATTTTAGTGTTAATTTCATTAGTTAGACATGTTTAATAGTAAGTTAGATTTATTTCATGTTTTCCTTTATACACATGTTAGTTTGCATTTGACTTGTTGTTCAATTTCCTGCACTGTCTTTATGTTTTCGAATGCTTTCTTTTGCATGCTTAGTTTAGATCTTCTTTAATTTCATTGTCATCTTAGTTAGTTAGATTAATGCTTTAATTACCTGCATTGTCTTTCATTCAGTAGGATTAGTCTTGTAAATTCCTAACCCCCATTTAGTAGGATTAGCAATAATTAGAAATCCTAAGTTTACTATTCTGTCGATTACACTCATTGGGAAACGATCCGTGTCATTCACTATGCTATATTAGTGTAGAGGGGGTTCGGTAATTAATTTGAAACGGTACCATGACACAATTCGCCGTTATCAAAATTTGGCGTCGTTGCCGGGGAGTGTAATGATGCTTAGTAAACTTAGGATTACTTTCCCATTTTTCTATATATATATATATATATATATATATATATAGGGCTTCATTCTTTCATTTTCTATATATCCATGTATTTTTTCATGTCTACTTCCTATGTCTTTTGATTTATTTGTTGGTGTTTTAGGAAAGATCAGGAATTCTCTTTTCTGAGAAACATGGATCTTTATAATCAGTAGTATAGAGACTACGGTGATAGTTAGCATCATTGATCAAACAACTAGATCAAATTGCAACATCCTTCAGGCAGATGTTGCACAAGAGTTCATTCAGCCTCTGGCAAAGACCACTTCTGTGGATATCGATGCACTTAGGGAGATGGATTATGGAGCGAGTGATAGACATACTACTCCACAGGACTCCTATGAACCATTGTGCTGTGATGTGATTTTAGATGCTGATGGATGTGATTTCATTGATGAAGTTGCTGTTGTTTCAGATGTTGAGGATGTTGACACAGGAGTGGTGGATAGCTGGACACCCCCAGACTGGACACTCCCACCTGAGATAGAGTCACCAAGAAGTTGCTGATGAAAGCCCTAACAACAAATGTAGTAATCCAACACCAAGGTTGGATACTTTTTTTGATCGCCTCTGACCACCAGAGAGTATATATGATGAGGCGATGATCATTTCGGAGGGAGCAACATGGAACTACCTCGATCACATCAAGAGAGCACTCACCTCCATCCGATCCATTCCACTCCTAGCCTGGATATTCTTACTGAATCGCCTCCAACTGCCAGGACCTCAGGGGAGTTTGTTCTATCCCATCTACCTTTCTTTTCATTGTATATACACTTCTTTCACTTCATTTTACTTTATTTGTTTTCGTTTTAGTTGTTATGTTTCGTTTGTTGAGTTTTTGTTTTGTCGATGCTTTCAAATAAATTTCCTATGCATTCTTTTATATCATCTTAGAAGTCGTGAAAGCTAGTTAAATTTAATTGTCGAGTTTTGGGGATTTATTATCATGAATGGATTATTTGATTGCATATGGTTACTCCTTGGTGATGGATTCTATATTGATATATTAAGATGATTTTTTTCCATTCCTAGTGAGGATTGTGCCTGTTTTTATTGCTTGTGTGTGGTGCACTTGTGGTTATTATAACTCTAGAACTTGCTTTAATTCTTTCGAGACCATACAACCATAGGTGTACATGATTATTATGAAGGCAATCTTACTGGTTTTTCTTCACTACTTTTGTTGTCACATGTTACTTAAATAATTTCCTTATCATACGTCATGCTATGTTCATTATTCATTCTATTGTCTTTCTATCCCTGCATTTTCATTTTGTCATTTTTTTCTCCATTTCTATTCTTGGATGTGGAATATTGGATGTTTCATGATGAGTTTTTGCCCGGGATGGACAAAAGTTTAAGTGTGGGGGAGAGAGTAACTCAAGAGAATTTAATATAAGCATAGGCATGTCGTGCTTGATCACCATGGACAAGTCGTGTTTTTATTTTTATAGCTAAACTTGATGTTTTAGAGTATATGAAAGTGTACTGCATGTCAAGAAAAAAAATGAAAAAAAAAATTGAAAAAAAGTAAGAAAAAAAAAGGAAAAATTTGGAAAAAAAGAACATTTGGCAAAAAAAAAAAAAAAACTTTGACATGTTGTGCAGTTTTTTATCTGTGTGATAGTATTTTGTGATAGACATCCCTTATTACAACTATTGAGAGAGTTATTTGATATCATATCTGGACTTGTATTGTGAATGTGATAGGGGTTGTTTACATGTTTAGTGGATGGTAAAATGCTAGCTTGGATGAAAACTTTTAGGGCACTATTTTCTTGTATTCATCTATGTAGCATTCCAGTATTTCCATATCTCCTTGCATTTCTATAGCTATTTCATGTTTTACCTTTCTTTCCTTTCACACATATTGTCATTTCCCTTGCATTCATGTTTCCCTTACATTCCTAATAAGCCTTCAGCGATTGTGTATTCTTATGTGTATATAGTGGTGAAGATAGAAGAAAAGTAAGCATATGGTAGTGCATAAACCATAAGTAGCTTGAGTGAACTCCACTATTATATGCTTATGAGAGCGAGAGAAACCATCACGCATCTTGTGAGGCTTAATCATTCTTAGTTTATTCATGATGTATTGAAGTTACCATGTTTGTTAACCTGTGTAGGATTTGAGTCCATGATTGCTTGAGTCTTTAAGAGTTGACAATCCTAGGTAACTTTCTTTCACGATTTTCTATGTATGCTTGGGAATTGCTAGGAAAATATACTTTCAGTTTACTTTTAATTTTCTTTGCTTGCTCAGGACGCGCAAGAATAAGAGTGGGGGAATTGATCACTACCATTTTATTGCATTATTTTGGTCCTTAATATCACCGTTTTAATCCTCTCGTGTGCTTATTTATCGATTATTTACATGTTTTATGAGTTGGATATATTTTTGAACCTTATTGTAAATTCTCCTAAATTTTGGACTTATATGCAAATTTTATCTTTGTTTGTAGGAGATCGAGATGAGCCACTGGACTAGAATCAAGTTGGATCAAATATGACTTCATCTAGGGATAGAAGGATTATTTCAAACGTGATTAATTTGGACCTTTCATCAAGATCAGAAGCAGTTTAATCAAAGGGTTCAGATCTAGTCAATCCTGACCATCCGATGAGATCTGATCGATTATGAGTCATCTGTCCAGATCTGAAGAGATCCGGTCTGTACATTTAGATCTGGACATCTTATCCTTTCATCTAGATCTGGTCGATCGTGATTTTCCATTCAGATTCAATCAGTTCCATTCATTAGAGATCGGAGCAATCTGGACCGTCCAATGTGATGGCTCGATCTGAGCCATTAATCTGAATTTGGAGTGATCTGGTCCATGCATTGTGATCTACACATCTTGGTTGTTCATCCGGACCGTTGGATCTTGATCGTCCCTTCAGATTTATCAGATCCGTCCATCCAAAGTTGAATCGATTACCACCGTTGGATGGAGCAGCTTAATTAAGCAAATAATGGATCCATCAAACCCTAGCTTAATTGGGTGGCTGTGATCAAGAGAGTATTGAATCGGACGGCTCAAAGAATTCATTTAATCAACATCTTCTCCGCAGAATCAGAACAAGAACCCCTCCTCGCGGCGGCGCCGGCTCGCCGCCGCTTCTCCTCGCGGTAAGCGAGCCCGGTGCCGCCGCCGCTCTCTCGCGGCGGCGATGGCGACGTCCCCTTCCTCGTGCGAGCGGCGGCAGACGGTTCTTCCTCCTCGCGAGCGACGATGACATATGCTTCTTCCTCGTGGGCGATCGACGACGGCGAGCAGTTCTTCCTCCATGCGGTGGCGGTAGCTTCGGGTAGCAGTTCCGGCGACCCTTCCTTCCGTCCATTCCGGCGGCAACCTCCATCCAAGCGACTGTCGATAAGATGTTGGGATTGCCACGCGGCCAGCGTAGCGTAGAGAGATTCCGGGCTTTTCACCAAGGTGCAGATTGCAGCGGAGATGAGCTACCCTAGCTGGACGTGGTTGCAGAAGGCTGGGGTGACCTTATACTGTCGTGGTCCCAGCAACACCTATTCCAGCTCCGGCAGCCCTTAATTTGCCAATTTTCGACGGAAGCACTCCATTCCATCGCCGACGAAGAGTTTCAGCTTCTACTCCGGTTCCAACCCTTCCCGCAGTTCCAGAGTTCCGTTGTAGTATAGTGGTGAGTATACTCGGCTACAACCAAGAGACTCGGGTTCGGTCCCTGGCGGCGGAACTACGGGCTGCTCCACCTTCACAGAGTCATCCATAGACTATTAGATTCCGATGTTGTTGTAGTATAGTGGTGATTATACTCGACTTCCGAGAGACCCGGATTCAGATCCCAACAACTACACCAGACTTCAACAGTTCCGCACCATCCACCGGAGAAAAGGGCTCGCTTCATCCATCAATTCAGCACTTGTCGGAGGATTTCCGACAAGGATCCAGCCATATCATCCACCGGAGGAGTTGTTCGGATTGTCGTCTTCGTCGTGGAGTGATCGGTGGTTATATTTGGATTTTGATCCATTGATTTGGATGTTTATCTTATTTTATTGCATTGTTTGTTTACTTTACGTTATGTTTGGATTCACGAATTGAACTTATCAAAAGCCCTCAAAATTGTTGTTGTAGTTGACTTGTAGTTAGTTTGTAGTTTAACTGTAGTCTAATTTATAGTTAGTTTGTAGTTGTCTTGTAGTTTACTTTGTAGCTATTTCGTAGTTTGACTTAGAGTAATTAGTAGTTTCATTTGGTAGTTTAGTTGTAGTTTAATTATGATGCTTAGCTTAATTAATTGTTAGTTTGATTACTTATCTGTTTTAGTCTTAATTTCATTAGTTAGACATGTTTAATAGTAAGTTAGATTTATTTCATGTTTTCCTTTATACACATGTTAGTTTGCATTTGACTTGTTGTTCAATTTCCTGTACTGTCTTTATGTTTTTGAATGCTTTCTTTTGCATGCTTAGTTTAGATCTTCTTTAATTTCATTGTCATCTTAGTTAGTTAAATTAATGCTTTAATTACCTGCATTGTCTTTCATTCAGTAGGATTAGTCTTGTAAATTTCTAACCCCCATTCAGTAGGATTAGCAATAATTAGAAATCCTAAGTTTACTATTCTGTCGATTACACTCGTTGGGAAACTATCCGGGCCATTCACTATGCTATATTAGTGTAGAGGGGGTTCGGTAATTAATTTGAAACGATACCACGACACAATTCGCCGTTATCAAACACCTCAATAAAATGGGATGGTGGAAAGGAAAAATCGTGTCCTACAAGAAGCCGCTAGGACTATACTTAATGAATACTTATTATCTAGCTACTTGTGGGTGGAAGCGGTTAATAACACTTGCTATATCCAAAATAGAGTCCAAATCCATAGGTTTTTAGGAAAAACTCCATTTGAATTATGGAATGGCTCAATTCTAACAATTCACTACTTTAGGGTCTTTGGATGTAAAACCTATATCTTAAATACCAAAGACAATTTGGGGAAATTTGAGTCCAAAGCGGATGAGGGAATCCTAGTTGGATACTCATCCACTAGTAGGGGCTATAGAGTATATAACAAAAGAACCCAAATAGTTGAGGAGTCTTCAAATGTTCAATTTGATGAAACCTCTACTACTTACCCTAGGAAATCCCCCATTGATGATGATATCAATGATAAAAATCAAGAAATTACTCAAAAATTCAAAACATGACCTTAGGGGGTAATAATCAAGGGGGAGAACTAGAGAGTAATAATCAAGGGGGAGCAAGAGGAGATTCAGATGATGAAAAGAGGATTGAAGATAATCATGATCAAAATCAATTCAATACACCTCCTAGAACATTAAGAATTAATCAAAACCATCCTCTTGATCAAGTTGTAGGAGAATTATCTCAAGGTGTTAGAACTAGGTCATTCCATAGAACTTCCTCTAGTCACATAGCTCTTATCTCCCAAATTGAGCCCAAAACAATCAATGATGCATTACTTGATCCGGATTGGATCTTAGCAATGCAAGATGAATTGGCTCAATTTGAAAGGAGTCAAGTATGAGAGTTAGTTCCTAGACCCAATGATAGTACCATCATTACTACAAGATGGGTCTTTAGGAACAAACTAGATGATCAAGGCAATATAACTAGGAATAAGGCAAGATTAGTTGCAAGGGGCTTCAATCAAGTTGAAGGACTTGATTCTGATGAAACATATGCCCCGGTTGCTAGGTTAGAATCCATTAGAATTCTATTAGGATATACCTTCTACATGAGTTTTAAACTCCATCAAATGGATGTAAAATCGGCATTCCTAAATGGGTTCATTAAGGAAGAGGTATATGTAGAACAACCTCCCGGGTTTGAAAATATATATTACCCTAACCATGTATACAAGCTTAGAAAAGCCTTATACGGATTAAAACAAGCTCCCCGGGCTTGGTATGAAAGATTGTCATCTTTCTTAGTGTCTAAAGGATTTAGAAGGGGTAAAATAGATCCAACTCTCTTTATTAAATCAAAATCAAAGGATATATTTGTAGCCCAAGTATATATAGATGACATAATTTTTGGGTCAACCAATGATGAACTCCTTCAAGATTTCATCAAAAATATAGAAAATAAATTTGAAATGAGTCTAGTTGAAGAATTGAATTCTTCTTAGGTTTACAAGTCAAACAAACAAATGAAGAAAACTATGTATACCGAACCAAATATGCTAAAGAAATGATCAAGAAATTTGGTTTGGAAGATGCTAAGGAAGTTTCAACTCCCATGGCAACCAATGCAAAAATAGATAATGATCATAAAGGAAAATCAATTGACCTTAAGATATATAGGAGCATGATTGGTAGTCTTTTATACTTAACCGCTAGTAGACCCGATATTTTATTTGCGGTAGGTATGTGTGCAAGATACCAATCTTGTGCCAAAGAGTCCCATTTAGTGGCCGTTAAGAGAATTCTAAGATATATCAAAGGCACACTAAATGTAGGACTTTGGTACTCTAGGACTAAGTCTTTTGATTTGGTTGGGTACACCGACTCCGACTATGTGGGTTGCAAGTTGGACCGGAAGAGTACTAGCGGTGGATGCCAATTTCTTGGATCCTCCCTAGTGAGTTGTAGTAGTAGAAAGCAACCTTGTGTTGCTTTGTCAACTACCGAGGTCGAATATGTGGCTATGGATGGTTGTGTGACTCAATTACTTAGGATGAGACACACTTTAGAAGATTATGAGCTACATTACTCCAATGTCAAAGTTTATTGTGATAATGTGAGTACCATAAATTTGATCAAAAATCCTGTACATCATGCTAGGACTAAGTACATTGAAGTGAAGCATCACTTCATTAGAGATCATGTGGCTAAGGGGGATATTAAACTCAATTACATAGAATCCAAGTCCAACCTAGCCGACATTTTCACCAAGGCTCTCCTCGAAGCGGAGTATTCATCACTAAGGAGAGAACTTGGGATGTGCTTAGTAGAATAGAGGTTTAGTCTTGCATGATCCTATAGAAACTCTTGGACTATACCTTTAAGAATCTCACAAAATACTTAAGAAACCATGATTTTTGTATTGAGCCACTTAGACAACATGTGAGATGTTAGGAAGATGCATTTGGTTCATCATGTTTGTTATGATACATTATTATAAACCAAAGTGTCATCTAGAGACATTAATCCTTCATTGAACCAATCATTAGGAAGGCTTATGCACAATTTATGTGCATATAGATCTAAGAATATGATTGGAAATGTCAAACAAAATATAATTTAAATTATGTTTATCATACTTTGAAAAACAGTTTTCAATTGCTAAGCAAAAGTGATACAAAGTTTGCAAAATACTTAAAGCTTTTGCTAGTTTTTAAAATTGTATCATTTTTGAAATATGGAAAATATATATTTTTCAAATTATTTTTCCTTGATAGAAAATTATTTCAGAAATGTGTATGCAAAATTTCGTGATTTTTCGATATTTCTTGAATTTTTGGCGTATTTATGAAGTTGGGCAGAAAATGACATTTCGGGTGTGGCAGTCGACTGCGTCAGATTTCAATCGACAACCACTCTGATTTTTCTGCAAATCAGCCCTATTTCTTGGTCTTAAGTGTACTCATAAGTGTCCTAACCCTACGGTATGTTAACTTAAGTAATTAAAAGGGTATAGGACTGATTGATGCATTGTTTTAGGGGGAGATTCATAGTAAAATCTTTTCATCTCCTAAATTTATATTGTTGGTGCAAAGTTAGGAAATAGTTTCATACTTCTTGTTTATGCTTTGCTCCACATGCTATTCGCACATAAGAACCATGTCTTGGATTAATGTTTAGGATTGAGAGCTTAAACTTTCCGCTTCAAAACTGCCCTGAAATTAAGCCTGGCCAAACTGCCCTGGCGAAACTGCCCTGGCCAAACTACCCTGGCAAAACTGCCTTGGCGAAATTGCCCTGGCAAAACTGCCCTGGCAAAATCGCCCTGGCAAAACTGCCCTGGCTTAACCTTAGTTCAAGACATAATCAATTCAATTCTTTCATGAATATGAATCCTTCTCTTTTTGATGTATGTCAAAGGGGGAGAAGGAAGATTTAAGTTAGAATTCACATTGATATATGATGATATATAATATATGATGTTTATTTCTGAGAATATTTGAAGACCTAACTTAAATGATTGCCAAACATCAAAAAGAGAGAGATTGTTGGTGCAATAATGCCCCAAGCATTTATATGTTTTGATGTTTGGATAATTATCTAAGTTAGGCAATATTTGTGATCTAATTGTGAACATGTTTAAGTGACAGAAAAATTCAAGTATGAAGACTTGGTAAAAGAAAAATCCAAGTGTGATCTTGGCAAGAGAAGTCCAAGGAAAGGTCTTGGCGGCGTAAGTCCAAGCATGAAGTCTTAGCGGCGTAAAGTCCAAGCGGACATTGACAAAGGAAGTCCAAAGGTAAGTCTTAGCAGCGTAAGTCCAAGCATGTAGTCTTGGCGGTATAAAGTCCAAGCGTACTTTGGCAAAAGAGAAACCCAAGACATGACGAAACCGAGGGAAGCTCTTGGAAGCTAGTGCAAGGATGAAGGAGTCGCGGACTCAGAGGGATCCTAGAGGCGCAAGGCTAAAGGAAGAGCTAGAAGGTTGAGTCTAGGTCTAGGGAGTTAGTTTCAAGTATAATTTTTATCATACTTGAAGTATTAGTCGACTGGAGACATGTTTCAGTTGACTGATCAATCACTCGGATCAAGGTGGCTGTTCGGCACACGATCGCCTAGGTTAGCATGATCGATTACGCCATCATTCTACGCCAACCTCAGGCCGATTGATCAAGTTGGCATCGGGCACAGAATAGAGTCGGACTTGACTCCTCACGGGGATCACTCAACTAATCGCTACATCAGTCGCCTGATGGAGTGATCAGTCGATTGATCAACCTACCGTTGGAAATGGCGGTTGCGAATCCCCGTGGATCCGCCTCATCAGATGTCGTTGGCTTCGGCGGCAGTCGACTGATGGAGACCATCAGTCGACTGATCAAGGCTCAATAGGAAAAACAACCCTCTCTCTATAAAAAGAGGGCATGAGGTGCTTGAAGAGGCTAGTGCTTATCTTCCAACTTTATTCTCAAGCTTCCCATGATTTTCTAAGCTTTCTAAGTGTTCTAATCCTCCTCTTCTCTAATCTTCATCTTCATCAATTGTAAAGAAGAGGAGAGAGTATTGTAAAGAAAGCTTTCTTAGTGGAGACTCTTTGGATTGATCCACCTTAAGGATCGCCGTGGAGTAGGAGCTTAATCTCCGAACCAGGTAAACTCTTTCTTGTTAGCAATTGTTCTTTTAGTCTCTTAATTTCATTTAGTATTTGCTTTGCTTCCGCTAACTTTGCTTGTAGAAATGAAAAGAGGCTATTCACCCCCTCTAGCCTTCCAAAGATCTACAACAATAATCACAGTTTCAAATTTTACAATAAAAAGAAATTATACTAGTTATACCTGACGTATCACGTGCAACGGGAATGACATCAACCAGAGCAACTCTCGCTAGAATTGCCTCTATCCGTATCCACACCGAGTACAGTCGGGATAGCTTCACCAAGCTACAAGCCTTGTCTTCGTAGGAGTCACTAGCCTCATGTTGAAGACGATGTGATCGAGAGAAGATCATAATCCGAATCAAAATTCGGATTTGAAAATGAGTCCCCAAAACTCGCTTCTCCGGAGAGGTATTCGTCAACCGATTGACGAATCCTTGGTCCTCCACCTATGAGGATTATCGGAGATCGAATCCCAAGCAAGGTAGCCGCTGTCGGAGCTCCAAATGTCGTTCAAACGATGCTTCAACACGAAAGCAACTGGATAGCTTGGTGGTGGATTTGCATCGGCCCAAAGGAGGAAGGCCGACTGCTCCTTGGACATCAGAGCCAAGGGATGTCACCGGAGGGTTGCCGACAGCAGTAGGTGGCTTGTAGAAGCTGGTGGCGTCAGCAGCAGCAGCTGCAAGAGGCGGCAGCAAGGTTGGGCGGCAACCTTGTTGGGCGGCAAGAAGAGGAGAAGGGCTTGGGTTGCTAGGGTTTCCCAAAAACAAGTTAACCACGAAAAACCCTTAAGCCATGTTTTATAGAGAACACATTCTCCTAACGATTATTGGTTCATAACCAAAACCCGTTAACCCTCTTCAATAACTTAAGTTAAAATAAACCAAACCTAGTTTCTCTCGATATGAGAATCTCATTCTCAAGCTCGTTTTTAATCCTTCGGATTACACTTGTTGTGCGTGTGACCAAATAGGTTCTTGGTTTATGTTGGCTATCTATAATTAACCATTAATTATAGAATGGTCATGAGTGACACCTAGTAGTACATCATGATCCCCAATTAATCGAAAAATCAATGATTGATCCATAACCATTTCTGAAACCCTTCAGCAGATACAATGAATCGTGCCCCGTTTGTTGGAACGTCGGTGGCCGGCTAGAGGGGGGTAAATATCCCTCAATCGTCGTACGGTGGAATACGATCGTTCGTCATGCGTCGCTTGTCTACAATTGTCGTTAGCGCAGCAGAAACAATAGAAACAAATAGAAATACTAACAACAACACAAGCACATGCAAATACACATGATATACGTGGTTCGGAACCGAATGGTTCCTACTCCACGGGTGAGCTCAACGAGCTCTAGTTATGCGCACGACACTAACTAAACTCCTTCTTGACAGCACATCGGAGGTGGAGAAACCTCGTACAAGCTATTACAATAGTAATACAAAAGTTCAAGCAAGAATACAACTACAATACGAAATACAAGTAAAGGACACTATACACAAATCGCTTTGAATCACTTGCTTGTTGCTTGCTTTGGATTGACTTTGAAGGTCTGGAATGCAGCAGCAATTCCCCTTCAAAATCTTTCCAAAAGTCTTGGCGAAATTCTCTATCTCAAGCTCCATTTATAACTTGTATCGAGCTGATTCCGTGCCCATCAGTCGATTGATCGTGACCATCAGTCAACTGGTCCTGTAGTCATTGTCTCACAACGACTTGATGCACGCTGGCCAAACTCCAACGGATCCACCATCAGTCGACTGATGGTCCCATCAGTCGAGTGGTCACCGTGACCACTCGATTGGAAAACCTTCCGTAACTGAAAACACCCCGATCAGTCGAATGATCCCATAATCGATCGATGGTGTTTGCAATGATCGCCTCCCCAGATCGTCACCAGAACTCGTCGGCCGAACACCAGTCGAGCCCAATCGACCTAGAGCAGTCGACTGATGTCAGGTAAAACCTCAAACACCAAGTTGTTTGAGCATCCAACCGTCGAGTAAACCCTCAAACATAACGTTTGAGCCTCCGACACTCAGTCTTAGCCACTTGGCCAAGTCCACCTCATCCTCTCATGGAGTTCCCCTCCGAAGCTCTCTTCCCTCGGCCTACATCCCTCGGATGCACCAAGCGCATGACTTCGCAATGCCATCCTTCGCGTCTCTTGCCCTCGAAGTATGCTTCCCTTGGGCCTCACTCCATTCGCTCCCTGTCTGGCGGTCCCTCGGATGTACCGAGCACACGGTTTTGCAATGCCATCCTTCACCGACTCAAGGACCCCGAGCCTAGTGAACTTACCAAGTACTCAAGACTTCCCACACCAAGCCTCATGCTTGGATTTTCACCGCCAAGGCTACACACTTGGACTTACATGGCCAACCCATGTTAGACTTTCCAACACCAAGCCCTATGCCTGGATTTTCCCAACACCAAGTCCCATGCTTGGAATTTTCACTACCAAGGCTACACACTTAGATTTACGTGACCAACCCATGTTGGACTTCCCATGACAATCCCATATCATGCGTTTTATCTAACATCAAAATATAGTTCGAGTCAAACTCGAGTCCTGGGCCGATTGCACCAACAATCTCCCCCTTTTTGATGTTCGACAAAACCTCAAACCCAAGTCTACCAATTATTCCCAATTGGCAATTCTCACAATCCAATGAGAATTTCAACTATCCCAATTGGTAACTTCTCCTCCTGTTTGACATACATCAAAAAGTTCCTCCCTAAGGGTATGAATGTCTCATATCCCAATGAGATCTTACAATCTCTCCCTTGGAGGAACACATGCCTATAATCTTTCTAGTGATACGTCCCATATCACTTAAGAGAGGCAACCCAATTTTCCTCCCATGAGAAAAAAATACACATCCATCTTCCCATGATGGATACCTCCCCATAAAAGCTTGCTTCCCTTTGACCATTGCACCAACAATGTCCTTGGAGAGTCCCTAAGCCAATAGGAACATTAAACAATCAAAATTAAAGCAAAGTTCAACAATGAACTCTCATCCACCTTAAAATTGATACTCACCCTAATCACTTCTCCTAATCCATATCCAATGGATTTCTACTCTTTCCAATGCTCTCCATAGCATGTCCTAGGGTTAGGAGTGATTAGGGGACCAAACCATAGCTGAACATGGGCCTAACCACCATGGTTTACTCGAAATCAGATCGTATATCACGATCACATTTCATCTCGATCATAATCCATGGCAATGATCGATAACTGCAAATGCAGAAATCAGATTTTTAAAAATGAATTTTTGAAATTCGTAAGTAAATATACATAAGGTTCAAAATCATGAAATTTTGTATGTATATTACTTATTACAATCATTATGGGTGAAAAATATTAGAAAATTATTTTACCCACAAAATAGTGAGATTGATACAAAATTCAAAAGTTAAGAAAAGCTTCAATATTGAGCCTTCTTTGTATCATCCCATTCAATGGTGATTGCTATCACAAGATAGACTTCACCAAGATTTTTCAAAATATTTTTGAAATGTTTTTAAAACCTTTAATTCCTTTTCCCTAAACATCTCACTTGTATCTACATGTGTAAAACACATACAAGTCAAATATTAGTGAGATGTGGGGACTTTGTTATTTAGGGTTTCATGCATATCTCTAGGCAACATTATTTGATTCCCTTATGCATGGGACTTCAAATCATGCCTTAGTCCTTAAATCCATTTTATTTATGCATGAATGATGATTATGACATAATTGATAACTTGAATAAGAATGTGCCAAAATCATGATGTCATGACATGTGAATGAAATATAAGTATACTTGACATATAAACATAACCCTAAAAATGATCATGATATTTTATATGATAAAAATAAATATGATGTCATGTCATGGCAAGGCAAATAAAGCATGAAAATTATAAGATACTAAGGTATAGAATACCTAAGTGTTAAATTCAAATTGTCATTTCTAAGATTAAACCCATTTTTGCCTTGATGCCATTATCCCCCTAGTGTGCCACAAACCCAAAATGATGCACCAATACTTCTAAGACCTAATTGTGCCAATTTAATCATTTTTAATCTTCTCAAACCACATTGGCACATCCTAATGTGTCAACTCACCATGGCTAGGTTAGCTACCCATCCACTTAGGGTTGACACACCCTAACCCATCTAGCGTTAATCGATCACGCTTCTAGGAACCCAATACCTATTGGAGCTCCTTGGGTTGACTAGGTATTCACTAGGGATAACTTCCCTAGATACCTATCTAATGCCCCTTTTAGGTTTTGACATATTAGTCATTTGGGTCTTTCCCAGGTCAACTCTAGAGGTGACTCCTCCTTTGACCTTCTTAGTGGCTTTCTTGATTTTGTAGGGATGTATACTGAAAAGTCTATCTTTTGTATGAACATATTTATTTTGAAATAAGAATCACATGATCATTGTTTGCATATTTTTATGGTTATGCAATATTGTCTCATACTTTACATTGTAGATAACATGGTGTGTGGTGTCACACAGGAGATCATGTTATCGACCCCTTGAAAAGTATAAGTAAAGGCTCATAACCGAGATGGCTTTGGACAAACCATCGGAATGGTTGTAGTGTGATTTGGTGTTGGTTTGTCTTGACCATAGAATCACACTAGTGCACTTTGTGTGTATTGAGCAGGACCGACATAGAGGTGATTTGATTTATTGCTGACTACACAATCGAATCGGACCTCAGATATTATTTAGTACATGCTCTTAATCCCGATATAATAACGGGCACATATACTTAGTACTCATCTCTTTGATTTACCAATGGGCGAGATTTATAGATTAAATCGATAGGCTCGGTAAGTTGGGAGATGATATTATTTATATGGTGTGTCGTTGATTATAGGAGGAAACTGTGTCCTATATATTAGGATGATGATGTCCCCTTGAGGAGCTCATAAGGTTCATCATGTAAACCCTGCAGGTGGACTTGGTCCGGCATGATGAAAAGGTTGAGTGGTACTAATCAAGGAGTTAGATGTTGATTAATTAATGGTCAGTAAATTAATTAATCGACGAACATTCGAGATCTTAAACACGGGGAGAAAATGTACAAATAATATATGGAGCCCATATTATCATATGGGGGTTGGTGAGGTAGATCAAAGATTAACCTTTAGTAGATTGGATCATCATTAGTGGATCAGACTTTATGTGAGCTTGATCCATGGGTGGCCAAGACCCAACTCCTCCTCATGGTCCCTAATGTAGCCTATTAACACCTCATGAAGCTTAGATCCAATGGATAGAAACAAAACTCTAAGATCCATTGGTAGAGATTAAATCTCTAAGATCCGACGGTTGAGATTAAATCTCTAGATCCGACGGTTGATATTAAATCCCTAGAACCAATGGATGAGATTAATTCATGACTTATCCCTAAATCTATAAAAGGATGGCATGGAGTTGGCGTGAACAAGAATTGGAGGAGAGCTAGGGTTTGGGCGGCAAGAAGCAATCCTATTTGAGATAGGATTGGGATTAGGGTTTGGAGGCAAGGGTGGCACCAAATAAGGAAGGTTCATTCTCTCTTCTTCTTCCTCTTTTTGCCAACGTCCAGCACCCTTCCCAGTTTTTTTCCAGCCTTGGCCGGCACCCAAAAGCTTCCTTTTCCCTCTCCTTAGGTGGTTGAAGGAAGATATAGGGTTTCCCTTGGTGTCTTGGTAGTTTTCCACCACTTTCTCCTCCTTCTAGTTGGCCAGCGGCAAGGGTTTGGTGTGATCCTTGTTGGTTGGTTTTAGGGAGGAGAAAAACCTTGTTTCTATTCTTCCTCTTGCTTTGGAAGAGCAAGGAAGGAAGATTTGTGATCTAGGAGCTTTGACTTTTGGTGGATCGTCGCCCACACGACGTCCAAAAGGAGGAAGGTCATACATTAGAAGATCATGAGGTATATCTATTCTCTTTTCTCTTTTGTTTCTTTCTTGGTTTTGTTTTGCAAATATAAGCATGTTATATTTCTGTAAATGGCTAAATAATACTTGGATCTCGAGCATAAACATGAAAACCGGTGATCCGGACATCGTCTATTCCGCGGCTACTCGTAGAATAGAGGATGGTCGCTTGAACAACTAGTTTGTTCAAGTGACCTCTCTAAACGAATAGCACGACGATAAATTGGTTGCTTTGGGAATCCCTTTTGTCTAGGATTAATTTTTTTTTAATCCGGGGACATCGAAGGGATCACCATGGTCAAGCAACCGAGGTGAAGGGGAAGCGAAGTTTCCCCCCACGGACTCGACAAAGCAAAACCCTTCAATTGGTATCATAGCCAAAGTTTCCGGTTTTGTGTGTTTAGGATTCGGTTAATTTTTATGCACTTTTTCATATATTATATGTGTCGGATAATAGTAGGATATGCGTAGTTTAACTCTTTGGTTGCAGGCATAAGATCCGACTATTATGGCCATGTGTGTGTATGTGATTGTATGTGTGTAAATATTTATTTTGTTGAATCCTCGGGGTTGACGAGGCTAGTATTTAGTTTTTGTAAATTAAATACGGCATTGTTTAGCCACTCTTTATTTTATTTTACTTTCGATCTAGATTTCATGTACACTCCCTCGTGGAGTATAGGATCGATGGATGTAAATTAAAATAGGTTTTAGACTCGACTCGGATCTCTGGATGGCTCGTACATGGCGTAGGAGGAGCAGACGAGATGGCCATGCGACGGGAGTCATATTGAAGACAAAAGCCATAATAGTTGAAAAATAATTTATTTTTCATATTTATTGCTTTTTGTTTGATATGCATGTCGTAGGCTAGGAAAATTCCTCAATTTTAAATTAATAAGTGGGAGAGAGATATTTATATAAATTCTCGCGGCCTCCATTACAATTTGACAAGTGATGCAAACAAACTTGCGCGTCGGCTCTGAGTACCTTCCTCCATATCGGATGGGTTTGTTTGCGGATCACAAGGTCGAATATGGTTATAGGAAATTATTAAGGAGCGTGTGTACTTGCCCATCGTAAGACACATAACCCGAGATAATTACCTTAGTACCAAGTAATGGTGAACACTTAGATACAAATATAAGTATCCTCCCCATCGGAGTCACTGCTTTTATTTGTAGGGCCAAAGAGGAACCAACTATTAATTTTACTTGTCAAAAAGTTAGGTTGACAAGATAGTAAAATTAATGGGTAAAACCTCCTCTTACAAATGTAGAATTCGTATACGTCCACACTATCATGGCATACGATATTCTCGGTGTTTTGAGGTGTTGGTTGATTTTAAAATTTTATTGTTTGAGGAATCAATAATTTTTGAAATCTAATGTTTTGATTTATGTGATTATTAGGTTTTCTTTCAAAATGACTTTCAACCCACTAGTTGTGATACTGAAAGAGAACAAACTTACTGGACCCAACTATGTAGATTGGAAGAGGAATCTAGACATTGTCTTGACTGCTGAGGAATACAAATATGTACTCCTCGAAGAGTGCCCTCCCAAGCCTACAGATGATTCTGGGGAAAAGGAGAGAGAGAGCTTTAGGAAGTGGATCAAGGCCGATGAGATGGCACAGTGTTATATTTTGGCATCTATGTCAAATGTACTCCAACATCAGCATCAAGCCATGCCCACTGCCTATGATATGATGCTCAATCTCAAGGAACTTTTCGGACACCAGAATCGGGCTGCGAGGAAAGAGCCATGAGAAACTTGATGACGACCACCATGATCGAGGGAACACCCGTGAGGGATCATGTTCTCAAGATGATGGCTCATTTGAATGAGATGGAGGTCCTAGGAGCTGAGATCGATGGGGAAACCCAGGTCGATATCATACTCCAGTCTCTGCCTAGGAGTTTTGAGCACCAACTACAACATGAACAAGAGGTTGTATTCTGGCGGAACTTCCGATGTAACTCCAGAGCAAGAGGGACTATTTCTGAGTGCTCAGATGCCGTGGTGACCTGTAAGGTTTCTACTTCTAAGCCGAAAGGCAAGAAGAAGAAGAAACAAATCGGGGCGAAGGCGGTGGGAGGTACTCAGGGAGGAGTGAAGAAGCCGAAAGGCAAGTGCTTCACTTGTAAGAAGACTGGACACTGGAAGAAGGACTGCCCGAACCGCAAGAACAAAGGTATATCTTTTGGTCTAGTCGTTGAAACATGTTTAGCGGTGTTATCTACCGACACCTGGTGTGTAGATACGAGAGCCACTGATCATGTCTGCAATACTTTGCAGGGGTTCTAGGAAACCAGACGACTGGCTGAGGGAGAGATTACCGTGTACTTGGGCGATGCCACGAAGGTGGTGGCTGTTGCAGTGGGAGATGTTCATTTACCTTTTGAGAAAAATAAACTTTTGGTTCTTAAGAATTGCCTTTATGTACCCTTATTTAGAAAGAATTTAATTTCAGTTTCTAAATTGTTTATGGATGGATATTCTATTTCTTTTAATGACAGAGTTGTTATAAGAAGAGATAGGGACATTATCTGTTCGGGTGCATTGACAAGAAATTTGTACACACTTGAATCAAAACCTCCCACGATGCAAATCAAGCACA
>JAKLTH010000285.1:0-139556 GCA_025175895.1 Wurfbainia villosa
TTTCCAATTAGTAGGTACCAGGAAGCATTGGCTACAAAATGATGGTGAATTGGTGAATGTTGATAAGGTATGGATGAACCTGTCTCCATCAACCATTTTAGATTGGATAGCTGGTGAGATAAAAACAAGTTATAAATCTAAATCAGTTGCAGGAATATCTGATTAAGACACAGAATTATTCACATGGAGAGAGACTAATTATGGCATGGAACAAAGGGGTTCTACCTCTTCATGCTGGGATTGTCCCCCCTTTCCTGTATGGGGAAGGACTTCATAACGAATGGCTTGCAAATGAGGTCTTGTCTTCAGATTTTAGAATAGTCATCGATTCAAGCATGTTGCTTTGTAGTTTTTATCCTGAAAGTTACAGTCAATCGGCTAGCAATCTCACCATGATTGCTGAAAATGAAGATGAAATAAATTGGAGCCACAGAGGAAATCTTCAACTTTCTGCATTGTATGGATCCCTCTTTTTCCAACAAGCTAACTTTCTTAACAAGGCTCTTAAAGTTGCGAAGTGTTTTAGCAAATATTATTTGGTTGATCAATTAAACGGCACTGTTTATTTTTCACAAGTGTCTGTTGGTCTTGAAACGTATAGCAATTATGCTCCCAAAAATTTTCAGTTATTCTCAAGGATTATGTACTTATGGAGATATAAGCAGCTTGATGCTTGTTTGAAGAATAAGGATGCATCGGACATGTTGTATCAATTTTCTCCAACGTTGCTTAATGAATCTACTTCACAAAACTCGTCTGAGCTTCAGTTGCCATGGTCACTAGAATCAGTCCTCCGTCTTATTGCAGATAAGGACAACTTGGTTGTCCTTGCAATTGCTGGAGACAATTACAGAGACATGCTTATGAGCTGGGTATGTCGTTTACGGCATCTGGCTGTGAAAAATTTCCTTGTGTATGCTCTTGATTCTGAAATTTACCGTTTCTCAATACTACAGGTATCTCATTCACTTTCTGCTCTGTATTCTTACATCTTCCACTGGGATAACTGAGCAGATTGTTAATGTTGTGCAGGGACTACCGGTGTTCAAGGACCCACTTGCTCCAAGCAATATCACTTTCAATGACTGCCACTTCGGCACTGAGTGCTTCCAGAGAGTGACAAAGGTGAAATCCAGAATTGTACTGCAGATATTGAGACTTGGATACAATGTGCTAATGAGTGATGTCGATGTCTATTGGTTTAGTAATCCGCTGCGGCATCTTCTGTCATTTGGTCCTGGGACACTGGTTGCACAGTCTGATGAATACAATGAAACAGGTACACCTATGATGATCTCATCGTATATCCAAGCATGCTGTTCTGGTATCATAAGTCAATGACAAAATCAACTAGTTTTATTCAGTTTAACTTTGAGATGGCCTTACAATACACTGCTATTAGTTCAACTGATGATGCCTTTTAATCTTTGTTTACCTCTTAAAATGTCTTTTCTTCTGTTGTATATGCAGTGCCTATAAACCTGCCTAGGAGGTTGAACTCCGGCTTCTACTTTGCTCGTTCCGATTCAGCTACAATTGCTGCAATGGACATGGTGGTCAAACATGCGCTGAGTTCTAATCTGTCGGAACAGCCAAGTTTCTATGATGTTTTGTGCGGTGAAGGTGGCGCCAACCGTGTGGGCAGTGACAAATGCAGGGAGCCCAGCACCAATGTCACTGTGGTTTTCCTGGACAGGAATTTGTTCCCGAATGGAGCTTACAAACGCCTATGGGAAGAGCAGGATGTTAAAGCTTCCTGCCTGAAGTTGGGGTGTGTTGTGCTCCATAACAACTGGATCAACGGAAGAAAGAAGAAGTTGGAGCGGCAAATGTCGTCTGGCCTTTGGGCATACGATCCTAGCTCACGGATGTGCTTGCAGCAGTGGCACAACGTGACAAACTAGGCCAACCGCTTCAGTCTTACTCTGACTAGCATCGCCCTCTGGTGGTGCATCATCGACATGATAGACCGATGAAGTGATGCGTATAGGGAAAAGAGTTATGATGGCGTTTGAATGGGTTTGAAATTGTATAGATGATCATGTTTAAGCATAAGAGAGGAATTTTTACCCCTGTTTACTTAGAAGGATGGAAAGTAAAATTGGGATTTTTTTTTTTTTTTTTGCTTTAGATGGATAGGAAAAATGGATGATTTTGAGGGAAAAGTTCACCTCCATTAAATCGAGCTGAAAGTGTATATATATATATATATATATATATATATATACACACTCCGTTTCACCTGCCTGTGTCGGCGTGTGTGCATGAGGGCAGGCGTCCATATGGCAATCCAGTAGATCTAAACGTTATATATATATATATATATGAGAAAATATTATTCTATATAATTTATCTGAGAGCATCTATGCATAGTTCTATTATCCACCATCTGATTTCTTAGGATTCAAAGATTAGGTTATATTGCGTAAACAATTGGACGGTAGATAATAGAGGTGTGTACGAATGTTCATGGATGAGTTGGGTAGGATAATTTTTTTTCTCTCTATATATAATTGATATATTAGGCGATGCATCAGTGTGCCTCGTGTGTGATGAGCTCTTCACCGTTTGATTAAATATAATTGTATAGTAAATAGAAAATGCATAGTATTTTCTCTTGCGACTCCGATGAAATTCTTCATCGTCGATTATCATCCGTACTATAGCTTAGTCTCTGAACCCGTTGGAATTGCCACCGTCGTCCCTTCGATTGAATCGAGGTTAGATTTTGATCGGATTGTGGTTGGAATTCAATAGAATTGCGGGTGTAGTGTTGGCGGTCGCAATTTGTCAGATTTCGATCATAATTTGATCGGACTTCAACTCCGACTGGATCATGGTTGGAATTCGACGGAACGGTAGTGACTTCTTCACGTGACGAAATATAGTGCATTTTTCATTATTGTGCATCGCGAATGAGTGCGTAGGAAATAAACACTCTGGATAATATTCTCATGTGTGTATGTATATATATATAGTTTTGATATGCTGGACATCTGTTCATGTGCGACACATTCTCAGTCGTCTGATCCACACAATTGCACAGTAATGAGAAATGCATAGTATTTTTGCCAAGTGCATTATAGCCCATCCCTGAACTCGTCGGGGTCATCGGTGCCATCTCGCCGCCGATAGCAGACCCCGCGGCGGCGTGTGATTGGGTCGATCCATGAGATTGCACAGTAATGAGAAATCCACAGTGTTTTTGTTGAGCGCACTATAGCCCATCCCTGAACCCTGGGGTCATCGGCGTTGTCTCGCTGCCGACAGCAAACCCGTGGCCTCGTGTGATTGGGCCGAAATTTGGGTCGATCACGACCATGACATCGCAGTCGATTACGACCATGATCGGGCCAAATTTCGACAACAATCTGACTGGAATTCAATGACGATCTAGTCAAAATTCGATCGCGGTCCAGTCGAAATTCGGTCAAATTGTGACCTTAAGCGTCGTGACCACTGAAGGTCACAATTTGGTCAAATTCCGATCGTGATCTAACCTGAATACGACCGCCAACAGCGATACCGAGCGAGCACGGGAGTGAGGCATCGGGCGGAGTTACTGTGCATTCCTCACGCTCGTGCATGTGTGTGTAGAAAATCAGCGCTCAACATATCAAAATTTTAGCTGAGAGATCGAGACGATCTCCAATATTATTCTCTCTCTAGCTTTACTGGCCTTCCGAGTGGAGTGATCGAGGTGATCTTCCATAATATCCTTTTCTAGGCTTCGTTGGCCTTTCAACTCGAGGGATTGAGATGATTTTCATATTATTATCTCTCCGACTCTACGAGTATTTAGGAGTCGTGAGATTGAGCTTATTATTCTCTCTTCAACTCAACGGATATTTGAGAGTCACAAGATCGAGTCTATTATGCTCTTTTTGATTATCAACATTTCTTCTGTCAGAGATAGAGTCGCTTATATATTTCCTCTATCAAGGACAGAATCACCTACAATATTTTTTCTATCAGGAACAAAGTTGCTTATATATATGATGATACTCGGAATTTCAGAATAAGAATTTATGATTATTCGAGTACTATATCCTAATTTTTCCAAGCAATAAGGTATTTTTCGAATATAATTGCCCTTCTTGAATGCTATTGGCTCACCCCCAAGCATTAGAGCATGCATGCAACGCATGCAGACAACTCTTTCCGAGGCATACATGCTTCTCTTCCCGATTACATATGACTCTTCCCAAGTGCATGCATGCAACCCACGTGACATTATCACCCTTTCCGAGTGCATACATACAAGTCACTCTTCCCGAGTGCATGCATGTAGGCCATTCCCCCATTACATGCAAGCCATTCATCCAAAGTCACTCATCCAGGGTCACTTATCCAGAAGTCACCCTTCCAGAGTCACTCGTCAAGGGTCACTCATCCAGAGTTACTCTTCCAGAAACAACCCTTCCAGGGTCACTCATCCAAAGTTACTCTTCCATAGTCACTCATCCAGAAGCCACCCTCCCGAGGATCACTCGTCTAGAGTCACTCTTCCAGGATCATTCTGTTAGTATTAGCCCCAAGTGTCAATTATGATATGATTGGTAAGAGAACTTTTGTATCATATTTCATAATAAAGACAGAGTTTATGGTTATTGTATTTACTTTATTGATGTGTTATTTGAATAAATATAATAATATCTTAGGGTAGTTGGTTCTAGTCTACAGTATATCAAGTTGGTGATTTGATAGTGGGATACTGTAGATATATATATAACACTACTCGTAACTGTTCCTAGTCAAGTATTAATATACAAGAATAATATTAATACGTTGAGACTAGCATGTAGATCAACTGATGACTTAATCTCACAAATCATAGATATAGGATATCAAGTTGACACATGAGTATATATTAGAGAATATGTACTGAACTGACTCGTCGTGAGAATGTTTCATAGAGGACTACTAAAATGCATGACCATGCTCAAATAAATCAATATGAGATATTGAGTCCATTTGATTGGGGCAGTCTACTTGGAGATCAAGAAACACAAAGATTGATAAGAAGATGACATGGTCTATGTCTCATTGAGCAATCTAGATATCAATGATAGAATGATTGAGTCATACAAGATAATAGTCACAGACAGGTTATGTCGGATCTCAATATTCTCGTCACTTGGGTAGCAATTATGCATTGCTAGATGCCCACTCATTGCTTATATTTCTAAAAGGGGTTTTAGAGACATTGTCAACGTTACGAAAACCTATTGGGTCACACACAAAGAACATGTTATTTTGGAGATGGGGTTCATTTTAGTTTGACTAAATGAACCATTAAGCTATTAAATTGAAATCATTGAGTTAGACTCATTGATTGGGTCGAAACTAGAGTTAGACTCAAGTTGGATCAATTTGAGTTAGACTCAAATTAAACCAATTGAAGAAGATGAATGGATATAGATTCATCATGCATGATTAATGTGGATTAATTATGAATAGAAGAAGATGAATGAATTTGGATTCATCATGCATGATTAATGTGAATTAATCATGCATTAAAGGTGGAATACAAATAGTTCCAAGACCTTTGGTATTCATAGGATGAATATAAAAGGTTTTTGGATTATTCTCCAAAAGGAGTGACCTTTGATCTTCTTCTCTTCTTCTTGGCTAAAACCTATTGCTCTAGTTTTGGGAAAAACTTGAGTGGGTTGCTAGAACAACTCTTTTTCTCCAAAAGAGAGTGTTCGTGTGGATATCATAAAGGCGCGACCATCCTGATCATGCTGAGATCCATTGCAAAAGAATTGCTGCTAGGATTGCAAAGGGCTACACATCAAGTGTAATCTCTCAACTAAATGTAGTTGTAAGAATGATATGTTTTATGTATACACATGGATCTTTGGAGGGATCCAATTTTTCAGCTGTGTTTGTGATGGTTTTTCACAAAAGATCACTAATAGTGGTATTAGAGTCACTTGTGTATACATCAATATCGTTGAATTGTTATTTATATGTGATATAAATCTACATGAACTATTTATTATGAGTGCATGATTGTTTGGATGATTTTGTTCGACAAAACGTGCTTAACAACAATACTAGTTGCTATCCGATCAGCAAGTGTGCTGATTGTCGACGAAATTATTTTTGTTGCTATGAACGACGACTGCAAGGTTCTCGGGTTCATTCTGATGAATTAAGGGCAGCAACTCAGTAAACAAGTTAATGAAAAAATTTTGCTTCGGAGGTGCTGCCCCTTGACCTCGCCCGCTAATCGACTAGCAAGACTGTCGTAGCGTAGCGACTTATAAATCGTGTTTTGCATCCTAATAAATTTTGCATGTCATAGATCTTTGTGAATGATGTATGTCATTGTACATGGTTATGGCCCCTTACCCCAATGTGAATGGATGTGTGTGTGTGTGTGTGCATGTGGTAATTCATAATACGACCTACGTGTCATGCCTTCCACTTATATATTTCCGATTTGTACAATTAGTTTATCCTTGAATGTAACTCGAGGTTTCTCCATTGTAATGTACATGTAAATTAATACTAGTCTATTGGATGAAGATAAGAAAGGAAGATATAGTCAACAACACATGATAACTAAAGGACGCTCTTGGAGAAGATGCTATCCCTAGGTTGACCCATCGATCTTCTCATTGGCTTGAGAAGATCGTAGATTACGGACCATAACCATGTCACATTTTTTTTTTACTGCATATATGTGATATATGTCATGATAATGATTGTATGTGATGCATGTGTACTTAATTATCAAAATTAGATCATTTTTCATATGTCTACCAAAGTTTAGTACTCATGACTACCTCGATCAATCGTAGGTTTGTCAAAGCAAAGTGACTCGATTTATCTTAGTAGAGTGCGACTAGATAATTGTGATGTCTAACAATTGAACTTTAGGTGTGACCTAACTGAGTTATCTCAATTAGATTGAAAAACTTAGAGGCATATCTCATGCGATGGGTAAACGAACAAATAGTGTTGTTCTATGCAAGAGTTACATGGTGTAATTGGTATATAGTGCCTCCCTAAGTTATACAAGTCTTGGGAGATTAGCCAAAGCTAACTCAAGATGAAGTATATTATGGATCTTGCTCCACTTGTGAAGTGGAAAACTCATTTAATTAAAGACCTAATTAAATGATTGAAATATGATGCTTATTTCTATATTTTCTTTTGTAGAATCACCATGTCAACAAATACATCGAATACTCTCTCTCTCTCTGCGATCTATCCTTGAAAAGGACAAGCTCAATGAAGCTAATTTCCTGGACTGATATAGAAACTTAAGAATTGTATGTATGTCCTAGAGCAACCCATTCCTGAACCACCCACCACTACTGTTACTCGTGCTGATAAGGATGCTTGTAAAAAGCATCAAGATGATGCATTAGATGTATCATGTCTTATGCTTGCTACCATGAACTTTGAGTTTCAGAAGCAACATGAGAACATGGATGTTTTTGATATGGTTGTACATCTTAAACAGCTATATCAAGAGCATGCAAAGTCACGAGAGATCTGAGATGTCAAAGGCATTATTTGGATGCAAAATGCAAGAAGGAACTCATGTACTCAAAATGATTGGATACGTTGAGAACCTTGAAAGATTGGGATTTCCATTGGGTTAAGAATTGGCCACTAGCCTTATTCTACAATAATTGCCTGAAGGCTATAGTCAATTTGTCATGAACTATAACATGAATGAAATTGACAAACCTTTGTCTGAGTTGTTAAGCATGTTGAGAACTGCTGAAAGCAATCTTGAGAAGATCCAACTTGGTAATGTACTCATGGTTAAAAAGGACAGAGGCAAAAAGAAGCCCAAAGGAAAGGGTAAGACCCAAGATAATGGCAAAGCCAAAGCATTGAAACCTAAAGGTGGGGTGTCTAAGGAAGGAACCTGCTTCCATTGTGATGAGATCGGACATTGGAAGAGGAATTGCAAAAAGTACCTAGAGGAAGTTCAGAAAAAGATAAGTGCGACTTACATCTGTATATATGTTATAGAAGTTAATCTATCTATTTCTTCTTCATAAGTATTAGATATCAATTATGCTTCTCACATTTGTACTAATGTGCAGGGCCTAAGAAATAGTAGATTATTGACAAAAGGAGATGTGGACCTACACATAGGCAATGACGCAAGAGTTGATGCTATAGCTGTAGGAACATATTCCTTATCTTTCCCAATAGTTTTATCTTAGAACTAGAAGAGTGCTATTATGTATCTGCTATCACTAAGAACATTATCTCTATTTCTTGTTTGGACAAGAGAGGTTTCTCATTTATAATAAAGAACAAAAGTTGTTATATTTATTTAAATGAAATGTTCTATTGCAGTGCACATCTGGTGAATGAACTCTATGTTCTAGATTTTGATAACCCAATCCATAACATAAATACCAAACGATTCAAATCTAATAATCTAAATCAAACGTATCTCTGACGCTGTCGCTTGGGTCACATAATGAAAGTCGCATATCACAACTCCTTAAGGATGGGTTTTTGGACTCATTTGATTTTGAATTATATGAGGTGTGTGAATCTCTTCTACTAGGCAAGATGACAAAGACTCCTTTTAGTGGACACAGCAAGAGAGCTAATGATTTTTTAAGACTCATACATACTAATGTGTGTGACCCTTTCAAAGTAGCAACTAAAGGAGACTATCAATACTTCATTACATTTACTGATAATTTCAGTAGATATGACTATGTGTATCTTATGAAACACAAATCTGAATCCTTTGAAAAGTTCAAAGAATTCAAGAATGAAGTACAAAACTAACTTTGTAATAGTATTAAGATGCTTCGATCAGATCGAGGTGGGGAATACTTTAGCCAAGAGTTTTATGACCATCTAGTTGAGTTTGGGGTAATATCTTAACTCACTCCACCTGGAACACCACAGTGGAATGGTGTATCAAAAGGAGAAATCATACTTTATTAGATATGGTACGATCAATGATGAGTCAGACAGATCCTCCTTCTTCCTTCTGGAGATATGCTCTAAAGATTGCTGCTAGTTGGTGCAATCGGCCCAGGTCACGATTGACCAGGACTCGAGTTTGACTCGAGAGATGTTTTGATATTTGACAAAAACACATGACAATGTGATTGTCATGGGAAAGTCCAAGTCTTGGGTACTTGGCATGGAAAGTCCAAGTGGGACACTTGGTATTTGGGAAAGTCCAAGCATGGGTCTTAGCAAATGGAAAGTCCAACATAGGTTGGCAAGGAAAGTTCAAACATGGGTCTTGGCAATGGAAAGTCCAAGCATAGGTCTTGGCAATGGAAAGTCCAACATGGGTTGGCAAGGGAAAGTCCAAGCTTGAGTCTTGACATTTGAGAAGTTCAAGGGGTTTGATATTGGCGGCGTAAAGTCCAAGCGGAGTCTTGGCGGCGTAAGTCCAATGTGCCTTGGCAGTGTAGACACCGTTAGCATGACATAGCCGATGGAAGCGCCTAAAGGCTAGCACGATGGATGAACAAGTCATGGATGACTTGGAGGAATCCGAGAGGCGTGAGGCTGATGAAGGTGGCTAGAAGGCTTAGGTCTAGGCTAAGGGTGGTCTAGCAAGTATGGGGGCACCATACTTGGGTTAAACCTCATGGTTGAGGTTAAAACCTCATGATTGAGGTGTGTCAGTTGACTGGTGTCATATAGCAGTCGATTGACATGAGTCAACTAGGGTTTGACTGCGGGAATTGGCCTAGCAGTCGACTGCCAGAGGAGGGCAATCGACTGATTGGTCGAGCAGTCGACTGATCTTGTGATCAGTCGAATGGTGCTCGGGTTTTGGAGCACAAAATGGAGTCTCACTCGACTGCCTCGGTCAGCAATTGAGTGATGGCTTGATCAGTCGACTGATGGTCATAATCAGTCGACTGATGATGGATCCGTTGGATTTTTACAGCGTGGATCTAGTCGTTGTCTCACGACAACAGTGACATCAGTCGACTGATGGTCCTGAGCAGTCGACTGATCGACGTTTTCCAGCACAGGTTGAAGCTTTAAATAGAGCTCGTGATGGAGGAAAAAGCAACTGTTTCTTGAGGGCATTTGGAGCGATTTGTTGCTGCAAATCAGGGTCTCCAAGTTGATTTCAAGCAACCAAGTGATCAAGAATTCAAAGAGCAATTGTGAAGTAGTTTTCTTTACTTGCATTGCATTTCATTATTGTAATTTCTTGTATCCATTTCTTATTGTTGTAAGAATAGTTTGTAAGAGGTTTCTCCACCTCCGACTTGTGTCGAGAAGGAGTATTTGCGATTAGTGATTGTGTGTGCATCACTAGAGCTCTTTACAGCTCGATCTGTGGAGTATGAACTATTCAGTTCCGAACCACGTTAAATACTTGTGTAATTGTGTTTGTCTTGTTTCGTTATTATTATTGTTTCTATTTCCGCTACGCTAACGAAATTTATAGACGAACGCAATTGAATTCCTTCGATGTATAGCACGACGCTATTCACCCCCCCCTCTAGCATTCAACGATCGCCCTACAAGTGGTATCAGAGAGAGACCACTCTTTAAGTTTAACAACTGAGGGAGCATGCTAGAGGGTGAAGATGGAAGCTCAAGGCCAACTTGGATGGGACATCAACACTCCACCACCATACGACCGAGAAGACTTTTCGGCATGGAGAGCAAGAATGGAAACATTCTTGATGATGGGCATAGAGGATTGATTCATCCTCGTAGAAGGTTTTGAACCCCCTAGGGATAAGAAGGGACAAGTCCTCAAGTTGAAGAAATGGACCCAAGAGCAACGACAAAAATTCAAGACCGAAGCCAAGGTAACAAAACTTTTAGAAGATTTGATACCTAATGATGTTTTGTCTATGCTAGGTAAATATCTTGACGCCAAGGAGCTATGGGACAAATTAGCCAAGTTCAATGAGAAGCCCCACTTGGCACAAGTAGAAGAAGAGAGCTCATCCTCAAGTGAAAGTGAGGAATCGAAAGTTGAGGTAGAGTCAACTTCCGGATCAGAGGAAGAAGAAGTAGAAGAGGTAGAAGAAGCATCCACCTCCATGATTGAGGGGGAGAGACCATCTACACTGGAGCCGGAACAAAATAAAGAAGAAGCCTCAACCTCCGGGAGGGATGAAGAACCAACTCCGATCACCATCACCCTAGGTAACTCAAGCATTTCAGTTCAAAATAAAATCCATGTAATTTGCTTTGAGTGTAGGGAAACCGGGCATTACAAGAGCAAATGCCCAAAGAGAGTAAGAAAAGTTCCACCGGCACCAAAAGTCAAGGATGTCAGTCCCCCAACAACCAAAAGCAAGGAGCAAGTGATTTGCTTCAAATGTCGGCAACCGGGACACTACCGGAATCAATGCCCAAAGGGGGAGAAGAAGACTCAAAGGGGAGCTTCACAAGTAGGGGGAGTCTCTAAGGTAAACCTTAAGGTATATTATAATGTTCCTTCTTTAGTTAATAGACAAAAGCATGCTAGGAATTTTAATTCTCTTGCAATTTATAGAAAGCATGCTAATAGGAACAAGTACTTTTGTTTAGGAGCTAAGAATTTTCATTTTGAAAATAAAGAGAAATTTGGGACTAATGTCCCTAAAAATAATTTATCTAAGGACAAACCTAGGTCAAATAACTCAAGACCAATTCTACCTAGGGAATCTATCAAGAAAATAGGAGAACACCTAGGTCTTAATCCTAAATGGACTAGGCATATGACTAGAGGAAAGGACAATGCCCAAAGATCAAACCAAAATTCTAAAATTGGGCAATTTGAGATGGAAAATTAAGCCTTGAGATCAAGACTTGAGAAATTGGAAAAGACCCTTAGGATTATGCAAAATCAAGTTAAAGGGTCAAATGGTCAAAGTCAAGAGTCTAGGACCAAAAGTCAACACCTAGGATCTAAGAGACAAAAGTCAACCAAGGGCAAGGAGGGTTTGGGTCACAAACCTAAGCCTAAGGTGGCTTATCATAGTGTTCTATTTGATTATGGAACACAAACTCTGTCTAGGAAGACCAAGGTTACTAGGGAAGTCATCCCTAGAGTTGATTAAGGTTTTTGCCTAGTGGCTAGGGTTTCAAGGAAACTTAGGGTGGCCACTAAGAAGGTTGCAAGGGGAGTTACCCCTAGAGTCAACCTAGGTAAGACCAAAATGACCAAGGCTAACAAGCCTAGAAGGGTCATTAGGAAGGTATCTAAGGAGGTTATCCCTAAGGAATACCTAATTAACCCTAGGAGCTCAAATAGGTTTTGGGTTCCTAAGAGCGTGATTGATTCACGCTAGATGAGTTTAGGGTGTGCCAATCTTGATTGGGTGGGTAGCTAACTCAACTATGATAAAGGTGGCACTTTAGATAATTTTCAAGGTTATGGGTACCTTGGAAATAGATTTGATATTTTCATCCTAAAAGATTTTAGGATGTGCCAATACATTTTTGGAATCATGAAAAATAAACTAATTTGACACAATTTAGGTTTAGAGGTTAGTGTGCCATTTTGGGTTTTTGGCACACTTGGAAGATTAGTAGCAATATGACAAAATATACTTAATTATATCAAATGACAACTAATATTAAAATTTAGGTATTATTATACATTTACATTTTATTTGTCATGCCTTGATTGCCATATAACATGTCATGACATCATGTTTATTTTTATCATTTATATGTCATGATCATGTTTAGGATTAAAGATTAAATGTCATGTGTTTTTAAATTTGTATCATATATCATGACATCATGATCATTGGACATGCTTTATTATGCTATCATTATGTCATGATCATTTCATGCATTTAAATTGATTAAAATTGATTTAAGGACAATGACATGACTTGGAGTCCCATTTATAAGGGAATCAAGTAGAGTTGCCTTAGAAAAATACATGAAACCCTAGATTAGGGAGAACAAAACCCACATCTCATATCACATTGACATGTATATGTATTTATACACTCTAGATACATGTGAGATGCTAGGATATGAATTGGGTTCAAGGTGCATAGTTGTTGCATCTAGATGAACTAAAACTCATCTCATTTCATTGGTGGATCAATGGGAAAGCTTGTGTACATTAAGCCCAAGGAATATGATCCAAAATAAGGTTTTGAAAACATTTTAAAATCATTTTAGAAAACCTTGGTGAAGTCTATCTTTTGATAGTAATCACCATTGATGAGATTGATACAAAGTGAGCCAAAACTTAGAAGTTTTCTTCACTTTTCAATTTTGTATAAATTTCAGTATTTTATAGGTAAAATATTTTTCTATTATTTTTCACCCATTGTATTGACTATAAGTAATATACGTATGAATTTTCACCATTTTTCGATATACGTAGAATTACTTATGATTTTCCGAATTTCGTTTCTAATAACTAAAATTCTGATATTTGATTATCGATCCGACGCCTTACGGTGGCGATCGTGATAATGTAACGATCATTGGTAGCTGAGAGAGTCGACTGTCAATGTTGATTTCGGTAAAATAAGATTTGTTTAGCCCGTGTTCAGCTACGGTTAAGGTCCCTAACCACTTCTAACTCTAGGATATGCTTTGAGAAGCATTATAAAGGGTGAAAATCCATTGGATATGGATTAGGAGAGGTGTTAGGATAATGTATCAAATTTAAGGTATAGGAAAGTTCATGTTTGAACTTTGAACATTATTTTTTGATGGTTTAGAGTTTCTATTGGCTTAGGGACTTCCCAAGGACATTGTTGGTGCAATGGTCAAAGGGGAGCAAGCCTTTAGAGGGAGGTATCCATCATGGGATGATGGATGTGTTTTTCTTCTTGAAGGGGGAGAATTTATTGGGAGAGTGTCATCAATTGGGAAAATTGATGGGATTTTGAGATACCCAATTTGAAAATTGAGAGAGTGAATAGGATTGCCTCTCTTGAGTGATATGGGACTTATCACTAGGAAGATGGTAGGCATCCTAGGTATTTTTGGATCAAGGGGGAGATTGTAAGATCTCATTGGGACATGAGACATTGACCTCCTTGGAGGAAACCTTTTTGATGTTAGTTAAAAAGGGGGAGAATGTTTGGGGGAGAAAGGTAAGATTATCAATTTGGGATAATTGGTAAGGGAATTTGAGTTAGATGGTCTAACTCAATGGTTTGTTTGGTTTTTGTCAAACATCAAAAAGGGAGAGATTGTTGGTGCAATTGGTCCAGGTCACGATTGACCAGGACTCGAGTTTGACTTGAGAGATGTTTTGATGTTCGACAAAAACACATGACAATGTGATTGTCATGGGAAAGTCCAAGTCTTGGGTACTTGGCATGGAAAGTCTAAGTGGGACACTTGACATTTGAGAAAGTCCAAGCATGGGTCTTGGCAAATGGAAAGTCCAACATGGGTTGGCAAGAAAAGTCCAAGCATGGGTCTTGGCAATGGAAAGTCCAAGCATGGATCTTGGCAATGGAAAGTCCAACATGGGTTGGCAAGGGAAAGTCCAAACTTGAGTCTTGGCATTTGAGAAGTTCAAGGGATTTGATATTGGCGACGTAAAGTCTAAGCGGGAGTCTTGGCAGCACAAGTCCAATGGTTGGCGGCGTAAAGTCCAAGCGGAGTCTTGGCGGCGTAAGTCCAATGTGCCTTGGCGGTGTAGACACCATTAGCATGACATAGCCGATGGAAGCACCTGAAGGCTAGCGCGATGGATGAACAAGTCATGGATGACTTAGATGGATCCGAGAGGCGTGAGACTGATGGAGGTGGCTAAGAGGCTTAGGTCTAGGCTAAGGGTGGTCTAGCAAGTATGGGGGCACCATACTTGGGTTAAACCTCATGGTTGAGGTTAAAACCTCATGATTGAGGTGTGCCAGTCGACTTGTGTCATATGACAGTCGACTGACATGAGTCAACTAAGGTTTGACTGTGGGAATTGGCCTAATAGTCGACTGCCAGAGGAGGGCAATCGACTGATTGGTCGAGCAGTCGACTGATCTTGTGATCAGTCGAATGGTGCTCGGGTTTTGGAGCACAGAATGGAGTCTCACTCAACTGCCTCAGTCAGCAGTCGAGTGATGGCTTGATCAGTCAACTGATGATGGATTCGTTAGATTTTTCCAGCGTGGATCTAACCGTTGTCTCACGACAACAGTGGCATCAGTCGACTGATGGTCCCGAGCAGTCGACTGATCGACATTTTCCAGCACAGGTTGAAGCTTTAAATGGAGCTCGTGATGGAGGAAAAAGCAACCAGTTCTTGAGGGCATTTGGAGCGATTTGCTGCTACAAATCAGGGTCTCCAAGTTGATTTCAAGCAACCAAGCGATCAAGCATTCAAATAGCAATTGTGAAGTAGTTTTCTTTACTTGCATTGTATTTCATTATTGTAATTGCTTGTATCCATTTCTTATTATTGTAAGAATAGTTTGTAAGAGGTTTCTCCACCTCCAACTTGTGTCGAGAAGGAGTATTTGCGATTAATGGTTGCGTGTGCATCACTAGAGCTCTTTAGAGCTCGATTCGTGGAGTAGGAACCGTTCGGTTCCGAACCACGTTAAATACTTGTGTAATTGTATTTGTCTTATTTCGTTATTGTTATTGTTTCTATTTCCACTGCGCTAACAAAATTTGTAGACGAACACAATTGAATTCCTTCGACGTATAGCACGACGCTATTCACCCCCCCCCCTAGCGTTCAACGATCACCCTACATTGCTTTCACTCTTAACTGCATTCCATCTAAGACAATCATAAAGATACCATATATGATATGGACTGGGAAGAGTCCCAAGAAGCCTTTTATGAAGATTTGAGATTGTAAGGCTTACGTAGACGACAAGTCTCAAATAAATTAGGACCCAAATCAGATAAGTACTATTTTGTTGGATATCCCAAGGCGACTAAGGGATATTACTTTTATAATCCTAGACAAGACAAAGTGTTTGTTGCCAGAAATAATATTTTTCTAGAAAGAGAATTTATTTCTAAAGGAATTAGTGGGAGTAAAGTTGATCTTGAAGAAATTTGAGATCGAAGCCTTAATGGAAATCGAATAGGCACTGCAAGGTGGTGAAGATTATGAATCTATAACACTGCATGAAGTTGTGGCACAACCTGTTCGAGTATATCATGATCTGCATAGATCTAATATGATACGTCATCTACCTGAGAGATATTGTTTTCTCTTATGTGACCACGGTGATGTAATGCAATAAGCCTACAACCTATCAAGAAGCTGTAATGAGCTCAGATTCTGAGAAATTGCTAGAGGTCATGAGGTCCGAAATGGAATCCATGTATATTAACCAAGTATGAACCTTGGTTGATTTACCTGAAGGGGTCAAACCCATTGGGTGTAAGTGGGTATTTAAAAGAAAGACTGACATGGATGGTCATATGTATACCTATAAAGGGCGATTGATAACTAAAGGATTCAAGCAGATTCATAGTATAGACTATGATGAAACATTTTCATCAATTGTGATACTTAAATTTATTCGGATCATGCTTGCTATTGTAGCTTACCATGATTATGAAATCTGGCAGATGGATGTTAAAACTGTATTTCTTAATAGAAATCTACTTGAAGATGTGTACATGACACAACCTGAGGGTTTTGTAGATCCAAAGGATGTTGAAAAGGTGTGTAAGTTGTAAAGGTTCATTTATGGTTTAAAGCAAGCTTTTAGAAGCTAGAATCTTCGATTTGATGATGTGATCAAAATGTTTGGTTTCATCAAAAATGAAGATGAACCTTGTGTCTATAAGAGGGTTAGTGGGAGCACAATTATTTTTCTCATCTTGTATGTAGATGACATACTACTCATTGGAAATGATATCCCTATGCTACAATCTGTAAAGACTTGGATTGGGAATTGTTTCTCAAAGAAAGACTTAGAAGAAGCAGCCTATATATTGGACATCAAGATCTATAGAGATAAATCTAAGAGACTGTTTAGCCTAAGTTAGAGTACATATATTGACAAGGTGCTTAATCATTTTGTTATGCAGAATTCCAAGAAGCGATTCATGCCGATGTCACATGGTATAAGTCTTTCAAAGGCTCAATGCCCTTCTTCTAAGGAAGAAAATGATCACATAGATCAGATTCCTTATGCATCTACTATAAGGTCTATCATGTATGTCATGTTGTATACTCGCCCCGACGTCTCGTATGTGTTAAGCATGACGAGCAAATACCGGTTAGATTTAGGTGAAAGTCACTGGACAATAGTAAAAAAATATTCTTAAGTACTTGAGAAGAACAAAAGATTATTTCTTGATATTTGGAGGCGATGAGGAACTCGTTGTAAAGGGTTACAACGATGCAAGCTTCCAAACTGACAATGATGATTTCAGATCGCAGTCAGGGTATGTATTTTGCTCAAATGGTGGTGTTGTGTGCTGGAAGAGTTCAAAGAAAGATATAGTAGTTTATTCTACTACAGAGGCTGAGTATATTGTTGCTTCAGATGCAGCAAAAGAGGTTGTTTAGATCAGAAAGTTTATTTCAGAGCTTTGTGTTGTTCTTAGCATAATGAGTCCTATAGACCTCTATTGTGATAATAATGGGGCTATTGCACAGGCTAAGGAATCTCACTCTCATCAGCGATCCAAACACATACTACGGCGGTTCCATCTCATTCGAGAGATCATCGATAGAGGAGATGTGAGAATATGCAGAATACTGACCGATGCTAACATTGTGTATCCTTTAACCAAGGCTTTGGCATAAAGGAAGCATGATGGTCACACTAGATCACAAGATATTGGATATTTCAGTGATTGACATTAGTGTCAGTGGGAGATTGTTAGTATTAGCCCTAAGTGTCAATTATAAGATGATTGATAAAGGAACTTTTGTATCATATTTCATGATAAAGGCAGAGTTTATGATTATTGTATTTACTTCATTGATCTGTCATTTAAATAAATATAATAATATCCTAGGGTAGTTGATTTTAATCTATGATATATCAAGTTGGTGACTTGATAATGGGATACTGTAGATATATATAAAACACTACTCGTAACTATTCCTAGTCAAGTATTAATATACAAGGATAATATTAATATGTTGAGACCAGCATGTAGGTCAACTGATGACTTAATCTCACAAGTCATGGATATAGGATATCAAGTTGATACATGGGTATATATTAGAGAATATGTACTGAACTAACCCACCATGAGAATATTTCATAGATTGTCATATGAGTGTCATAAACATTCTCATAGTAGCTATTAGTATGAATAGTCCTTACACTTGAAATCACTATGGTTTCCTACATAAGGAGTTGTATACTTTGGTATCCACAAAGGTCACTTGTAATAAGGTGGACTATAAAGTAGATCACTGAGTATGCAATGATTTATGTGGAGGGATGTGAGTGATGTAGGTGGGATCTATCCCTTCCATATGACAGAAGTGATATCTGTGGACCCCTTGATAAAGTAGGACTACTAAAATGCATGGTCATGCTCAAATAAGTCAATATGAGATATTGAGCTCATTTGATTCGGGCAATCTACTTGGAGATCAAGAAACATAAAGATTGATAAGAGGATGACACGGTCTATGCCTCATTGATCAATCTAGATATTAAGGATAGAAGGATTGAGTCATACAAGATAATAATCACAGATAGATTATGTCGGATCTCGATATTCTCGTCACTTGGGTAGTAACTATGCATTGCTAGATGACACTCATTGTTTATGTTTCTAAAAGGGGTTTTGGAGACATTGTCAACGTTACGAAAACCTATTGGGTCACACACAAAGAACATGTTGTTTTGGAGATGGGGTTCATTTTAGTTTGACTAAATGAACCATTAGGCTATTGAATTGGAATCATTGAGTTAGACTCATTGATTGGGTCGAAACTTGAGTTAGACTCAAGTTGGATCGATTTGAGTTAGACTCAAATTAAACTAATTGAAGAAGATGAATGGATATGGATTCATCATGCATGATTAATGTGGATTAATCATGAATAGAAGAAGATGAATGGATTTGGATTCAGCATGCATGATTAATGTGGATTAATCATGCATTAAAGGTGGAATACAAATGGTTCCAAGACCTTTGGTATTCATAGGATGAATATAAAAGGTTTTTGGATTATTCTCAAAAAGGAGTGACCTTTTGATCTTCTTCTCTTCTTCTTGGTCGAAACCTATTGCTCTAGTTTTGGGAAAAACTTTAGTGGGTTGCTAGCATAACTCTTTTTCTCCAAAATGGAGTATTCGTGTGGATACCATAGAGGTGCGACCATCTTGATCGCGCTGAGATCCATTGCAAAAGGGTTGCTGCCAGGATTGTAAAGGGTTATGCATCAAGGGTAATCTCTCAACTAGATGTAGTTATAAGAACGATATGTTTTATGTATACACATGGATCTCTAAAGGGATCCAATTTCCTACTGCATTTGTGATGGTTTTTTGTAAAAAATCCCTACACATTCATCCAGAGCCACTCTTCCAGATTCACTCATCCAGAGTCACTCTTCTAGGGTCACTCATCCAGAGTCACTCTTCCAGGTCACTCTTCCAGAGTTATGCAGACCACTTTTTCCAGAGTGCGGGCCTTCCTAAGTGAATGCATGTACATGCACCTTCTACCAAGGTAGGCATGTAGAACATGCATGTGACTTTTCCTAAGGCAGACATACAACACATGCAGGCGGCTATTCCTAAGGCAGGCATGCAACGTATGCATGCGACACTTTCCGAGACATGCAGATAGCTCTTCTCAAGTACAATCCTTCCTGAGTGCATGCATGCAACACATGTATGTAACTTTTCCCGAACCTCATCTTTTCGCTCAGATCTCGAGCTTGAACACTTGACCTATATGACATACATGACATGTTGGTGCAATCGACCCAAGTCACGAATGACCTGACTCAAATAGTATTTTGATGTTCGACAAAATGATTGACAATGTGATTGTCATGGAAAGTCCAAGAATGGCCTTGGCATTTGAGAAGTACAAGTCTTATGTACTTGGCATGGAAAGTCTAAGTCTTTTGGTACTATGGGCAGTCGACTGCGGTCCGCAGTCGACTGCTAGGTACGAAATCAGCTCGATTCAGGTTATAAAAGGAGCTTGAGAAGGAAAATTTTGGCCATCATTCTTAGGGTGATCTAAAGGGGAATTGTTGTTGCATTCCAGACCTTCAAGAGCATTCCAAAGCAACCAAAAATCAAACATTCAAAAGCTCATATTTGTAAAGTATTTTCTTTACTTGTATTTATTTACTTAGTATAATTGCTTGTATCTTGTTCTTATTATTGTAAGAATTATTGTAAGAGGTTTTCTTCACCTCCGGAGTGTTTTTCGAGAAGGAGAGGTTTATTAGTGGTGGTGTACATCATTAGAGCTCACTTGAGCTCGACCTATAGAATAGGAACCCTAGGTTCTGAACCATGTTATATCTTTGTGTTTGTGGGTTTGATTTGTGTGTTTGTATTTGTTTTGTATGTTCCGTTGCACTAACACTTTGCAGACAAATACAACACGAACGAATCATACAAATTCCATCAAATGATGAAAAATCGCTATTCACCCCCCTCTAGTGACGCCAACTAATCTCCAACAAGTGGTATCAGAGCTAGGCACTCTTCAAAAAGACTAACCTCCTAGGGAGCAAGCGCTAGAGGCAAAAAGAAAGATGGAGGAGCCAAGTCTTAGATTGGGATGAGATCTCAACGTGCCTCCTCCATATGAACTCTATGGAGCTAAAGAGTTTGATTATTGGAAGGTAAGGATGGAACATTTTCTAATGTGTGAAATAGAAAATTGGTTTATTTTGATGCAAGGATTTGAAACCCCAATGGACAAGAAGGGTAAAATTCTTTAGATGAAGAAGTGGATGGAGAAGTAACTAGAAGAATTCGAAAGAAATGACAAGGTAACAAGCATGCTATTAAATTTGATACCTAATGATATCTTGTCTTGATTAGTAGATTATAGGGATGCTAAGGAATTGTAGAATAAGTTGGTCGACTTCCAAAAAAATCCTTCACCGGCCTCAAGTGAAGAAAAATCCCAACAAGTCGAAGAATGCTCATCGACTCAAGAATGTGAGAATTCGGATGTCAAGAGGTATTCAACATCCAAGGAGAAAGAAGAGGTTGAAGAAATCTCCACTTTAAGGATTGAGGGGGAGGATAGACTTTTCACACCAGAGGAAGAGCAAGAAGAAGCTTCTACATCCGGGGAAAAAGGAAGAAGAAATCCAAAATTCACTTACCAAGGAAGGTAACTCAAACATAGTGATTAAAGATAGAAATCATATTATGTGTTTTGAGTGTAGAGAACATGGGCGAGAAAGTGCCCAAAATTGGCCAAGAAGAAAGCGCAAGCACCACCTAAAGTCAATGAGAAGCTCAAGGTAGTCGGACCCCAAAGACCGAAGAGCAAGGAGCACATGGTGTGCTTTAAGTGTCAACAACGGGGTCATTATCAAACTCAATGCCTTAAGAGGAGGAAGCAAACTAAGAGCATGGGAGGAGTTACACATGTAGGGGGAGCTAAGGCAAACCCTAAGGTAAATCTAAATAATGCTTCTTCTTTATGGTATAACAAAAAGCATGCCTTCAATTCACTTGCAATAGTGCATAATCATGAAAAACATGCTAGAAATAAATCTTATTGCTTAGGGGATAAATCATATGAAATTAGAACTAAGGATAGTTCTAGAACCACTACCCCTAAGACTACTCTACCTAAAGAAGCTATTAGAAAGGTAAAGAACTATTTAGGCATTAACCCTAAGAGGGGTAGACATATACCTAAAAGAAAGAACAATGCCCAAAGAATAAATGAAAATTCAAAAATTGAGCAATTAGAGTTAGAAAACGAAGCTTTGAGGTCAAAACTTAAGAAAATTGAAAAGACCCTTAAGAAGATGAAAAATATGATTCTAGGGTCTAATGGACAAAATCTAAGGGTTAATAGGCAAGGCTCATCTATGAGTAAGAAAGACTTGAGTCACAAGCCTAGGTCCAAGGTAGATAAACCTACCTATCACAATGTTCCATTTGATTATGGAACCAAGTCTAGGTCTAGGAAAGTAAGGTCATAAGGGAGGTCATCCCTAGAGTTGACCATGATGTGTGTCTAGTGACTAAGGTTTCAAAGAAACATAGGAAGGTCACTAAGAATGTTACAAGGTTATGATTAATAAGACTCGAGTTTAACTCGAGTAGTGTTTTGATATTTGACGATGAGTTGACCATTGTTTGACAATGGCTTGACTATATGGTTGACATGAGGTTGACCATGTGATGGAGAAGTCCAAGTGGGACACTTGGCAATTGGAAAGTTCAAGTCTTGTGTACTTGACATTGAAAGTTCAAGTCTTGTGTACTTGGCATGGAAAGTCCAAGTCTTGAGTACTTAGCATGGAAAGTCCAAGCATGAGTCTTGGCAATTGGAAAGTCCAAGCATGGGTCTTGACAATTGGAAAGTCCAAGCATGGGTCTTGATATTTGGAAAGTCCAACATGGAGTTGGCAAGGGAAGTCTAAGGGTGTGATATTGGCAGCGTAAAGTCCAAGCGGCAGTCTTGGCAGCATAAGTCTAATGTTTGGTGGCGTAAAGTCCAAGCGTATGTCTTGGCAGCGTAAGTCCAAATGTGCCTTAGTGGTGTAGATCCTATTAGCATGACAATAGCCGATGGAAGCACCTGAAGGCTAGCGTTTGGATGAACAAGTCATGGATGACTTGGAGGGATCCGATAGGCGTGAGGGCGATGGAGGTGGCTAGAAGGCTTAGGTCTAGGCTAAGGGTGGTCTAGCAAGTATGAGGGGATCATACTTGGGGTAAACCATATGGTTGAGGTTTAACAGTTGACTAGGGTTATGAACGGTCGGTGGTCAAGTGTTTGACACTTGGCGGTAGAGTCGAATCGGCGATCGGGATTATGACATCGGTGATGTCGATAGTCGACTGGTGATTGACTGCGACCGCGTGGCCTTAGCAGTTGACTGCCAGCTTTGGGTAGTTGATTGGCCTTGATCAGTCGATTGCCATCCATGGCAGTCGACTGCTGGTTGAGGACACGAACATAGAAAGCTTGGTAGACGATTGAGCAGTCGGCTATGAGCTTGGCAGTCGACTGTTAGTGTATCTGTTGGTTGGAATGCCAATGTGTATCAAGTCTGTTGTGAGATAATGACACTATAGGCAGTCGACTAGGATCTTTTGGTAGTTAACTATCAGGCGCAGAATCAGCTAGATGAAAGCATAAAAGGAGCAGTTCATGGAGAATTTTGTCATGGTTTCTTGAGGGGTTCTTGAGGCGATTTAGAGGCGAAGTGCTGGTGCATTTTAGGATCCTATAAGCTCATCCAAGCAACCAACAAGCAAAGCATTCAAAGCTCACATTTGTAAAGTGTTGTTTACATAGTTTGTTGTATTTCTTTGTATTTGCTTGTATTTCTTGTTTATTGTTGTAAACACTTGTATGAGGTTTCTCCACCTCCAGTGTGTCACCGAGAAGGAGTGTATTAGTGGTGGTTTGCATCACTAGAACTCATTTGAGCTCGACCCGTGGAGTAGGAACATGATAACTCACATTTTGACATGATATTTTATATTCATTTCTCGATGTTTTGATCTATTCATATGCGTAATTCGACATATTTATCATATTTTATGAATATTAATAATTTTAGAGCTTTAATGTAAATACATGCTAATTTGATGTCCTAAGCACTAATTTGTTGTATACTTTATTTTGTAGAACATTTAAGAGCAAATCAAGGAATTTACATGGAAAAAAATGCAAAATACTGTATCAAAATACTGTAGCAAAGTTACTATAGCACTGTGTTTTTTTTCTCCAGAAAAAGGCACGGTCGACAGTGCCAAAAAGGCACGACCATGTCGCGGGCCCTGATTTAGGGTTGGAGCGTGTTTAAAAGCAAGAAAGGTCAGACAAAATGCCATCTCTTCTTCCCTTGAGCCCTAGGAGCCGCCTCCACCTCCCTTCCATCCATCTTTCTCCTCGGGTTCGAAGAGGAATCACTTCATCAAGGGATTCCGACAACGTCTTCCATCTTCGCAGCTTATCCACCTTCTCCTTCAGATTCGAGGAGGAGTTCCGCTCCGACGACACTTTTTCGAGCTTAACCAGATCTGCTAGAGCTCGAAGCATCCATCAAACTACTGGATTCAGGAGTTTGTACCATCCCACATCCATCGCCATTTGCAGAGTCTCGATCGAGTTCCATTAGACTTAGCTGGAGGAACTTGTTCATACACCGAGCCTATCTTGGGTTGATTTGATCTTTTTTTTTGTTTAGTTTAGATTAATTTTCTACATATCAAGTGTTTGTTAACTTACCCCTTACATTTGATTTACTTTGTTTATCTTAATTTTGGATTGTGCACATTAAGTGTTTGTCTTAATTTCTCTTCTAGTTTTTATTGCTTTAATTCCTAAATTGTTCTATTTGTTGCATGTTAGTTTAGAGTTTTAATTACCTTACAATTGTAGGTTAGAATCCAAATCCAAACCCCAAGCAATAACGAAATGATCCTAAGAAAATCACTCTCTGGTGCATTCGTTGGGAGGCGACAGTCGACTCTATGCTACATTAGTGTTGGTTTAATTATAAATTTTATTTTGTAACGGTACCATGACAAAAATCGTTATCAAAAAATGGCATCGTTGCCGAGGATTGTAATGGTGCTTGGTAGACTTAGGATTGTTTACCCATTTTCTGAAAAAAAAAATCAAAAATCCAAAAATTTTGTTTAGGGCTTCATTCTTTTATTCTCTTATATATCCATGTATTTTATCATGTGTATTTCCTATGTCTTTTGATTTATTTGTTAGTGTTTCAGGAAAGAACACAAAAATTCTTTAAACATGGATCCATACTATCAGTCATTTGGGGATTTCGGTGATGTTGATTATTCAGGCATTGGACAACAAGAGTATTACCAACCTGAAGATGATTATTATCAGTACCAACCTTAATATCAAGCGACCTATTCCTCAATATCATGATCTTATCAATGAGGACAGGTATAATTCAATTTCTAGTACATCTTTTCATAATTTTGATTCATATTTCAGGTATGGGCACACACCACAGTATGTTCTTGAACAGCCTCAGTGTTATCCACCCCCACCATTTATCGAAACTTACATGCCCAGTTGGGGAGATCAATCAAGTTACAGTTATGGAGAAGCACATCAGGAAAAGGCTTATAATTTTTCATCTTATCAGAGTCCACTGGGATTTCAAGATGACACAGTGTATGATGGATTACAACCATTCCAACAAGCTGAGTCAACAACCTGAGAGATATACCAAGACTACTGTGAAGAAACCCCTTCTCCCAGTCAAGCATATATAGAGACACTAGAAAAGATTTTACAGTTAGGATCATTGCTATAACAACACCAACAACAAATGAGTGATAAACATCAACAACAACGACAACAGATACAGAACATGTAAATCTAGCTGGATCAAATTGCATCATCTATCAGCCAGACACAAGCACAAGATTCTTCCCAGTTTTCCTCAGAGATCATTTCTTATGGTAGTGATGTGCTTAAGGAGATGGATTGCAGAGCTGGTGATATGTACGTTTCTACCTTTGCAACTTTGTAGGACTTCTCTGCTGATGAGCATGGTGATGATGTACTATCTAATGCTCCAAATATTTATGAAGTTGTTGCTATGGCAGATGATATACAGGATGATACTAGCAGCTTGGATTTATTCTGTGACATTATTTGTTCCCCAGATTATATTGAAGAAAAGGAGAGGTTTCTAGATACCACTGCCCAGACTTGCCAGCCAGACCAGAAGTTAAGTGAGATAGTGGTGGCAAGCAATTGTGATAAGCTGATTTCCATGGAAATGGTGGATAGCTGGAGGCCCCCAGACTAGATACTTCCATTACAGTTAGAGTCTCCAAGAACTTTGCTAATGAAGGCCCTGACGGGAAATACAATAATATAGCCCCAAGGCTGGACACTATTTCTGAATCGTCTCCGACCGTCAGAGATTACATATGATGAGGCGATCATATTGGAGGGAGCAACATGGACCTATCCTGATCACACCATGAAGGCGCTCACTTCCATTCAGTCCATCCCACTCCCGGCATGGATGCTTACTTTGAATCTTCTTCAACCACTGGGACGGGATTTCTTTCGGAGCACCCCACGACCTGCGTGGCTTCTTTTACTGAATCTTCTTCAATTGTCAGGACCTCAGGGGAGTTTGCTGTTAGTGCCTATAAGATCCACATATCTCCACAATGGCATGATATTGTCCACTTTGGGTCTAAGCCCTCATGGTTTTTATTTTTGGGCTTTACCCAAAAGGCCTCATGCCAATGGAGATATCTTTTTTCTTATAAGCACATGATCTTTTCCATGTCTTACCAATGTGGGACTTTGATTGTATTCCCCATACTCCCAACAATCCCCCCCTCAAACGAAGGACCACATTGGGCCCCCCCTCAAGCCTATCCCTCCTCGAAGGATTTTCTCTGCTTGATGTCCGATCTTCAACCCACCAGGACTTCCTGCCAGTTGTTCGGTCCCCCCGACCCAACTAGACTTCCTTCCTGATGTCTGGTTCTCTTGATCCGGACGTGGGAGCTCAACTTCCTTCGTTCGAGGTTCATGGCTTGACATGGACCATGGCTCTGATACCAATTGTTAGTGCCTATAAGATCCACATATCTCCACAATGGCATGATATTGTCCACTTTGGGTCTAAGCCCTCATGGTTTTTATTTTTGGGCTTTACCCAAAAGGCCTCATGCCAATGGAGATATCTTTTTTCTTATAAGCACATGATCTTTTCCATGTCTTACCAATGTGGGACTTTGATTGTATTCCCCATACTCCCAACATTTGCTTCATCTCATGTTCTTTTCTTTTCTTTGTATATACATTTCTTTTACCCCGTTTGTTTTTATTTTAGTTGTTAAGTTTTGTTTGTTGAGTTTTTATTTTGTTGGTTTTTTAAATAAATTTCCTATGCATTCTTTTATATCTTCTTAGAAGTTGTGAAAGCTAGTTAAATTTAACTATCGAATTTTGAGATTTATTGTCATGAATGAATTATTTGATTGCATGTGATTACTACTTGGTGATGAATTCTGTGTTGATAGATTGAGATGATTATTTTTGTTTACCTAGTGAGGATTAAGCCTATTTTTATTGCTTGTGTGTGGTGCACTTGTGGTTATTGTAACTCTAGAACTTGCTTTGATTCTTTCGAGACCACATAACAATAGATTTGCATGATTATTATGAAGGCAATCTCATTTGTTTTCCTTCACTTCTTTTATCATCACATGCTTATTGAATAATATTCTAGTCGTTCATCATTGCATTTTTCTTTCGTTCCATTACTTTCTTCTCCATTTCTATTTCTAGATGTGGAATACTTGGATGTTTTATGATGAGTATTTTGATCAGGATGGACAAAAATTTAAGTGTGGGGGAGAGGAGTAGCTCAGGGAAATTTAGTGTAAGCATAGGAAAGTCGTGCTTGATTACCATGAGCTAGCCATGCTCCTTATCTTTTTAGCTGAGCTTGATGTTGGGGCATATGAAAGCACACTACATGTCGGAAAAAAAGAGTTTGAAAAAAAAATCAAAAAAAAATGGAAAAAAAATAAACATTTCGGTGCCCATGAAATAAAAAAAAGGTATTGTGAAAATTTTGACATGGTGTGTCATTTTTTATTTATGTGTGATAGTATTTTTGTGATAGACATCCCTTGTTGCAACCATTGAGAGATTTATTGTATATCATGAGTGGATTTGTATTAAAGAATGTGATAAGGGTTGTTTACATGTTTATTGGATTGGAAGAAAAAAATTTTAGGGCAATGCTTCTTATACTCATTTATGTAGCATTCCATTATTTCCATATCTTCCACTATTTTCTTTGTCTCTTTCATTTCTTTTTCTTACATACACACCATCATTACTTTTATTTCATGTTTCCCTTACATTCCTAATAAGCCTTTAAATATTGTGCATTCTTATGTTTATAATAGTGGTGAAGAGTAGAAGAGAAGCAAGCATATGGTAGTGTATAAACCATGAGTAGCTTAAGTGAACTCCACTATTACATGCTTATGAGAGCGAGAGAAACCACCACTTTCTTGTGAGACTTATTCATTCTCAATCTATTCATAATGGATTGAAGTTACCTTGTTTGTTAACCTGTGTAAGATTTGAGTACATGATTGCTTGAGTCTTTGAGAATTGACGATCCTAGGTAACTTTTTTTCACGATTTTCTATGTATGATTGAGAATTACTAGGGGAATGTATTTTTAGTCATTTTCTTAGTTTTGTTTACTTGCACAAGACGTGCAAGAATAAGTGTGGGTGAATTGATAACTAACATTTTGACATGATATTTTGTATTCATTCCTTGATGTTTTGATCCATTCGTATGCGTAATTCGACATATTTATCATATTTTATGAATATGAATCATTTTAGAGCTTTAATGTAAATACATGCTAATTTAATGTCCTAAGCACTAATTTGTTGTATACTTTATTTTGTAGGACATTTAAGAGCAAATCAAGGAATTAACATGGAAAAAAAATGTAAAGTACTGTAGCAAGTTACTATAGTACAGTGTTTTTTTCTCTAGAAAAAGACATGGATGACCGTGCCAAAAAGGCACAGCTATGTCACGTGCCCTGATTTAGGGTTGGAGCGCATTTAAAAGCAAGAAAGGCCAGACAAAATGTCATCTCTTCTTCCCTTGAGCCTTAGCAACCGCCTCCACCTCCCTTCCATCCATTTTCCTCCTCGGGTTCGAAGAGGAATCACTTCATCAAGGGATTCCGACAACGTCTTCCATCTTCGCAGCTTATCCACCTTCTCCTTCAGATTTGAGGAGGAGTTCCGCTCCGATGACACTTCTTTGAGCTCAACTGGATCTGCAAGAGCTCGAAGCATCCATCAAGCTACTGGATTCAAGATTTTGCACCATCCCACATCCACCGCATTTGCAGAGTCTCGATCGAGTTCCATTGGACTCAGCCGGAGGAACTCGTTCATACACCGGGTCTATCTTGGGTTAATTTGATCATTTTTCTTTGTTTAGTTTAGATTAGTTTTCTACATGTCAAGTGTTTGTTAACTTATCCCTTACATTTGATTTACTTTGTTTATCTTAATTTTGGATTGTGCACATTAAGTGTTTGTCTTAATTTCTCTTCTAGTTTTTATTGCTTTAATTCCTGAATTGTTCTATTTGTTGCATGTTAGTTTAGAGTTTTAATTACCTTCCAATTGTAGATTAGAATCCAAATCCAAACCCCCCCCCCCCCCAATTTATATTAGAAAACCCCAAGCAATAACGAAATGATCCTATGGAAACCACTCTACTGATTGCATTTGTTGGGAGATGACTCGAGTCAGTTCTATGCTACATTAGTGTAGAGATTCGGTTTAATTATAAATTTTGTTTTGTAATGATACCACGACAAAGGTCGTTATTAGAACCCTAGGTTCCGAACCACATTATATCGCCTTGTCTATTGTTGTGGTTTTATATTCTTGTTGTGCATTTTCATTATTATATATTCCGCTGTGCATTAACAAGTTTGTGTAGAGACAAACGCGATCGAATTTCGAGCGACGCAAACGCTATTCACCCCCTCTAGTGACGTCTGATTCCTATACAATTAGTATCAGAGCTAGGAGCTCTTCTACGGACTAACTGCCAATGGAGCACCGCTAGAGGGAAGAAGGAAGATAGAGGAGCCAAGCTTTAGACTAGGTCGTGACATCAACACGCCTCCTCCAAATGAACTTTTTGGAGCTAAGGGATTTAATCAATGGATGATGTGGATGGAGCATTTCTTGATGATGGACTTCGAGCAATGGATCATCCTAATGAAGGGATTTGAATTTCCAAGGGGTCCAAAAGGTGGATATCTCAAGAAGAAGAGATGGACCGAAGAGCAAATCCAAGCTTTCGAAATAAATGAAAGGGTAACAAATATTTTAGTTAATGTAATCCCTAATGACATTTTGTGTAGATTAGGTGAATATAAGGATGCCAAGGAGCTTTGGAGCGAATTGGCAAAATTCCATGAGAAGCCTCAACCGGTCCAAGTGGATAAGGAGGAAGAAAGCTCATCCTCTCAAGAAAGTGAGGATTCGGAAATTGAGAAGAAATCAACATCCGGATCGGTAGAAGAAGAGGTAGAAGAATTGGAGGAAGTCTCCACCTCTAGGATTGAGGGGGAGGAGAGACCATCCACTTCGGAGCAAAATCAAGAAGTAGCCTTAACATCCGGGAGAGATGAAGAAGCTCAAAATTCCACCACCACTCTAGGTAACTCAAACACCTTAATTAAAAATAAAAATCATATTGTATGATTTGAGTGTAGGGAAGTAGGACATTACAAAAGTAAATATCCGAAACGGATCAAGAATACAACACAAGTCGTGTCAAAGACCAAGGAGACCGGAGACCCAACAACTAGCAAACTAATGGCAAAGAAGGAGCTACACATGTAGGGTAAACCCTAAGGTAAATTTAAATAATGCTCATTCTTTATATAAGGCTAGAAATCATGCTAGGAGTATTTTTAATACTCTTGTAATTGTGCATAATCATAAAGAGCATGCTAGAAATAGAGCTTATTGTTTAGGTGCTAAATCATGCGATATTAGTGTTAAGGACAAATATAGAACAAATAACCCTAGAGCGATTCTACCTAAGAAAGCAATTAGGAAGGTAGAAGATCATCTAGGTATTAACCCTAAGAAGGGCAGGCATATGCCTAGGAAGAATCGTTCCCAAAGGATGAATGAAAATTCAAAAATTGGGAAATTAGAATTAGAGAACCAAGCCTTGAGATCAAGGCTTGAGAAATTAGAAAAGGCCCTTAGGAAGATGCAAAATCCAATTAAATGGTCAAATGATCAAAAATCAATGTCTAGAAGACAAGAACCATCTAAAGGCAAGAAAGGTTAGGGTCATAAACCTAAGCCCAAGGAGACCTACCATAGTGTTTTATTCGATTATGGAACCATTTCTAGGTCTAGGAAAACCAAGGTTAATAGGGAAGTCATCCCTAAGTTTAACCATGGTGTGTGTCTAGTAGCTAAGGTTTCAAAGAAACCTAGGAAAACTACTAAGAAAGTTACAAAGGGAGTTACCCCTAAAGTTAACCTAGGTAAGGCCCAATTGACTAAGGCTACTAAGCCAAAAAGGGTCATTAGGAAGGTATCAAGGGAGATCATCCCTAGCGAATACCTTGTAAATCTAAGGAGCTCCAATAGGTATTGGATTCCTAGGAGTGTGATCGATTCACGCTAGATGGGTTAGGTTGTGCCAACCTTTGAATGGATGGGTTGTTAACCTGACCATAGCAAAGTTTGCACTTTAGGTCATTTCCAAGGAAATGGGACACTTTGGAAATAAGTTTGAATTTATATCCTAAAGGATTTTAGGATGTGTCAATAAAATTGAAGAAGTTTGAAAATTTGATCAAAATAGGCACAATTAGATTTAGAGGTCATAGTGTGTCATTTTGGGTTTTTGGCACACTTAGGAGATGAGTAGTATTATGGCAAAATGGACCTAATCCTAACGAATGACAATTAATATTAAAATCTAGGTATTCTTATGTCTTTATATTTTATTTATCATGCTTTGTTTGTCATATGTCATGTCATGATATCATATTTCATTTAATCTTTTAAAACGTCATGATAATGTTTAGGTTTCTATGTCATGTATATTTAGATTTGAGTCTTATGTCATGACATCATGATTATTGGCACATGTTTTAATTATGCTATCATTATATGTCATAATCATCATTCATGCATTTAGGATTAATTGAAATTGATTTAAAGACTATGGCATGATTTAAAGTCTCATGTATAAGGGAATCAAATAGAGTTGCCTAGAAAAATACATGAGACCTTAGTCTAGGAATAACCAAACTCACATCTCACATCAATTTGACGTGTGTGTATTGATACACTCTAGACACATATGAGATGTTAAGAAAGTGAGTTAAGTTCAAGGTGTATAGTCCTTGCATCTAGATGAACTCAAACTCATCTTATACCATTGATGGATCATGAGAAAAGCTAATGTGCAAGTCATGTGCATTGAGCCCATAGATCATGGTCCAATATAAGATTTTAAAATCATTTTGAAAAATCTTGGTGAAGTCTATCTTTTGATAGCAATCACCATTGATGAAGTTGATACAAAGTAGGCTTAAAACATTGAAGTTATCTTTGTTTTTGAACTTTGTATCGATTTCACTATTTTATGGGTATTTTATTTTTCAAATATTTTTCACCCATAATGATTGTTATAAGTATTATACATATGAATTTTCATGATTTTTCAAATTATGTATAATTACTTATATTTTTCTAAATTTCAATTTCTGATTTTTGGATTTCTGCAATTGCAGAAATCATCATCGCCGCTTGGCCAATCAACCAAAGATTGAGAGTAGTTGGTGACGTCACGATCGAATTGCGAAACAAGATTGTTTAGCCCATGTTTCAGCCATGTTAGGCTACCCTAACTTTTCCTAATCCAAGAATATGCTTTGGAAAGTATTGGAAGGGTAAAAATCCATTGAATATGGATTATGAGAGTTATTTAAGGTGAAAATCAAGTTTTAAGGTGTGTGAAAGTTCAATTTTGAACTTTTGCCCTTAATTTTGATGGTTTAGTGTTCCTATAGGTTTAGGGACTCTCCAAGGACATTGTTGGTGCAATAGTCAAGGGGGAACAAGCCTTTAGAGGGAGGTTATCCATCATGGGATGATGGATGTGTTCTTCCTCATAAGGGGGAGAATTTGAAGAATTGGGAAAAAATTGGAGAAGTAAGGATTGTCTCTCATTTAGTGATATGAGACTTATCACTAAGAAGAGTGAAGACATCCTAGATATTTTTGGACCAAGGGAGAGATTGTAAGATCTCATTAGGATATGAGACATTGATATCCTTGGAGAGAGCCTTTTTGATGTATATCAAAAAGGGAGAGAATTTGAGAATTTTCCAATTGAGAGAATTGCGAGAATTTGGAGTATTGAGTTAGGTGGTCAAACTCAAAGGTTTTTGTGGTTTTTGTCAAACATCAAAAAGGGGGAGATTGTTGGTACAATCTGCCAAGGTTACGATTGACCAGACTCGAGTTTGACTCGAGTAGTGTTTTGATGTTTGACGATGAGTTGATCATTGTTTGACAATTGGTTGACTATATGGTTGACATGGGGGTTGACCATATGATAGAAAAGTCCAAGTGGGACACTTGGCAATTGAAAAGTCAAAGTCTTGTGTACTTGACATGGAAAGTCCAATGCTTGTGTACTTGGCATGGAAAATCCAAGTCTTGAATACTTGGCATAGAAAGTCCAAGAATGGGTCTTGGCAATTGGAAAGTCCAAGCATAAGTCTTGGCAATGGAAAGTCCAAGCATGGGTCTTGTCATTTGGAAAGTCCAACATGGAGTTGGCAAGGGAAGTCCAAGGGTATAATATTGGCAGCGTAAAGTCCAAGTGGTAGTTTTGGCAGCATAAGTCCAATGTTTGGCGGCGTAAAGTCCAAGCGTGTTTCTTGGTAGCGTAAGCTCAAATGTGCCTTGGCAGTGTAAACTCGGTTAGCGTGACAATAGCCGATGGAAACACCTAAAGACTAGCGTATGGATGAACAAGTCATGGATAATTTGGAGGGATCTGATAGGCGTGAGACAGATGGAGGTGGATAGAAGGCTTAAATCTAGGCTAAGGGTGGTCTAGTAAGTATGAGGGGATCATACTTGGGGTAAACCTCATGATTGAGGTTTAACGTGATCGTTATGGTCGGTCGATTAGTCAATGTTTTGATACTTGGTAGCCGAGTCGATTCTCGGCGATTGGTGGGATTATGACCACCGATCGGGTGAGTCGATCGGCAGCGATCGACTATGATCGCGTGGCCTTGGCAATCGATCGCTGGTCGAGGACCAGCACAAAAAGCTCGATGATGATCGAGCAGTGGGCTACGAGCTTGGCAGTCAATTGCTGGTAATGGAAGTCGACTGTCAGTGTATTCGTTGGCTGGAATGTCAACATGGATCAAGTCTGTTGTGAGACAATGGCACTGTATACAGTCGACTGGGACCTTTTGGCAGTCGACTATCAGGCACAGAATCAGCCCAATGCAAGAATTAAAGAAGCAGTTTGTGGAGGATTTCGACCATGGTTTCTTGAAGGGTTCTTGAGTTGATTTGGATGCGAAGTGCCGGTGCATTTCAGGGTCCTTCAAGCTCATCCAAGCAACCAACAAACAAAGTATTCAAAACTCATATTTATAAAGCGTTCTTTACATAGTTTGGTGTATTTCTTTGTATTTGCTTGTATTTCTCATTTATTATTGTAAACACTTGTACGAGATTTCTCCACCTCTAGTGTGTCACCAAGAAGGAGTGTATTAGTGGTGGTTTGCATCACTAGAGCTCATTTGAGCTCGACCCGTGGAGTAGGAACCCTAGGTTCCGAACCACGTTATATCGCCTTGTCTATTGCTGTGGTTGTGTATTCTTGTTGTGTATTTTCATTATTGTATATTCCACTGCGCATTAACAAGTTTGTGTAGAGACAAGCGCGATCGAATTCCGAGTGACACAAATACTATTCACCCCCCTCTAGTGATATCTGATTCCTCTACATTACCCCTAAGGTTAACCTTGACAATACCCAAATGACCAAGCCTTCTAAGCCTAAGAGGGTCATTAGGAAGGTACTAAGGGATGATATCTCTAGTGAGTACCAAGTAAACCCAAGGAGCTCAAATAGGTTTTCGGTTAGCGTGATTCCCTCACGCTACATGGATTAGGGTGTGTCAACTTGAATGGATGGATAGTTAACCTAACCATAGTAAAGTTGACACTTTAGGGCATTTTTAAAGTTATGTGATACTTTGAAAATGAAATTGAAACTTAATCCTAAAGGATTTTAGGATGTGCTAATAAATTTGAGAAGTGTGGAAAATTAATCAAAATTGACACAATTAGGTTTAGAGGTCATGGTGTGTCATTTTGAAATTTTGGCACACTTGGGCGAATTGGGTTCAAGGAAAAATTGCTTTAATTTTAGAAAATGGCAATTGAGCCTAACACTTAGATATTATATACCTTTGTATTTCATACACTTGTCATGTTTCATATGCTATATCGTATGTTTGCATGAAAGGTGTGTTTATGATATATTGCATCTCACAAGAATATAGGGCTTACCTTGATTGTGTATTTCAATATCTAGAAAGAGTGAGATGCTAGGAATAAAATCCTTGGATATTAATACTTGTGAAAATAGAATAAAACATATCAAAGCACGTTAACAAATAAACAAATACAAACATAATACTTATATAATCGATACACATGCAACAAACACACCAAATGCAACAAAATTAGCTAAACAAATCAAATTCGTAAAAATTTTAGACAAATAATCAGATATCAGTCGATTGCTTCAGACTAGCCAATTCTTATCAGATTCACAACACAGAGAGTTGAGCATTTGACTGTCGAACCATAGCAGTCGACTGCTAGTGTTGTGACCTGATCACAGAACCTTGAGCAGTCGACTGCTTTGCGGCAGCCGTCGACTGATGGCCTCAATTTTATAAGCTTGAACCCTAGTGGTTCGGCTTCTTCATGCGCACTCCTTCTTCCCGATGATCTCGTTTCTCCCCGTCCGAGTTCTCACCGCCGATCTTAGCCCTCGTTAAGCCCTAGATCTCAAAACCTAAGCTTTTTCCACTGCTCTTTTCTCTTTACCATACTAATGGAAGCCTTCTCCTCTTCCTATTTTCATCGATTCCACCCAAATAGGGTTCTAGGCTCAAGAGACCACTTCTGGTCGTTCTCCTCCAACATTTGCCTATTTCTGCTGTCTCCTACAACTTCAAATCCAAATGGCACCTAAGTAACGCTTCTAACCCTAAACCTAACCGTTTTTTTTTTATGAAATGCCTTGATCTAATCAATTTTTGTGTTCATTCATTGCATTGCATTGCATACATTTAGACAAAAACGTAGAGTAGAGGTCAGTGACGGATCCCAGGCTCTGTCCCGAACGTATCAACCTATTGCTATAAGTTATTTAGATGAGCCATTCTTTCAGCCCTATTGTGGAGATGTAATTCAAATCATCATGCATTATCAACTAGTGAAGCTAGTATTTTGCACGCATCCTGCTAATGTTGACCTTCTCACAGAGTTTTACTCCAATCTTAGGAGAGTCGGGGATGGTTCGATGTATCAGACTTGCATTGCAAAATGCAACCTGGATTTTATTCCAGAGATCCTACGAGAATTTCTAGAGTGTCAACCATCGGATGACACTTTTGTGTTTTATCCTGTCCTAGATCAGTCACCCCTACACCTTTTGATCATATCACTCTAGATCATATGCATCAACATTTCTTTCACCTACCCCGTCGTTTAGGTCAAAACTTATTTTCCATCAATGACTTATCAGTTCCAGATAATGTCCTCTATAAGGTCATGCATATTACCTATAGTCACTAGGGGTCAAGCCATGGTCCGACCTCCTCATTTATTTTTTATGTATGCAATGTGTAATTTATTATATGTCAATTTGGCATTAAATATTTTTCATTGCATCGTCCATTTTGTGTCCCCCGTCCAAGGGAAGATTCATATGCCCTTTGGCCATATCATTACTGCATGGTTAGCATCTAGGGTCATAAACATTTCTAGGGGGACCTTGAGGTCACTATCTGACTCCTACAATCGCATCACCTGAGGCACTTCACATTAGTCGGGATGTGAATGGGCTATGGATGAATGGAGTGATCAACAGAGCCACTTCAGCCAGTTGGGGATCATGGAGAGGGAGTTACCACTACAACAAAAATGATAAAAGACAACACCACAAAGACAACGATTTTAAGAGAAACCGTTGTGATTTTGGTAAAAGACAACGGTTTTTGACAAAACCGTTGTCTTTAAGCGTCAATATAACACAAAAGACAACGATTTTACACTATCCGTTGTCGTTGAACATATTTTTTTTATCAACAACGCATTTTATAACGGTTTTTCAGAACCGTTGTCTTTAAAAAAAATTTTGTAATATAACAAAAATAAATAAATAAATAATTTAATAATGTAATAATATAATTTAAAACGAGATAAATAAAATAAATTTAGTTATTAAAATTCGAATTTAGTTATTAAATATTTATAAAAAAAATTCTGAATAAATTTTAGGACTTGATTGGGTGAATTAATCCTAGGTTATAAATAAGCTAGGTTTAGGTTTTCCCTTCGCATCCAATTTTTTTTCTTTCTCCCGATTCCTCTTTTTTTTTTCGCTGCGTCCTCCTTCCTCCCCGCACCGTCGCCCGTTCTGTCGTGCCCTTTTCCCGTGAGCCACCTCGTCGCACTGCCGCTTCCTTCTTGCGCTCGTCGATCGACGGCGCAGCCGAGTGGTCGCCTTTCTTTTCGCGCCACCAACCAACCACAGCTCCATCTCCCTTTCGCGATTGCCACCACAACCGATCGCCACAAGCTCGATCTCGTCGCAACCTTGTATATGCCGCATCCTTCCTTCTCCCTTGTGTCAAAGCACCACGTCCTGTGACCCTAATCCATCGTCGATCATACTCCTCGAGTCGTCTTCGGCGTTGTCTCTCTGACAAGTTTGTCTTTAACTCAAAACTTTAACTTATCTTCCTCTCGAACCCTAGCGCTACCTCCGACTTTCTTACACCTCGCCTGCGAAAGTCCGACGACCGAACTTCCCTTGTCTTGTTGGTTCTCGTAACCAGGGAAACTGTGCCTCATTGTTTCTGGACCATCTCTTCTAGACACTTTGGCACCGATGAGGACTTTTGCCAGCTCTGTGGATTTCTATTTCTTCTTAATTCAGGCTTGTAACCTCGTCTAGTTGCATATTGAATGAATAACATTAGTGAAGAGGACAGTTGGAGCAAATGAAAGTATAACATTTAGGCATGCTATATTAGTGTTAGAGTGTCTTTATTAATTGGCTTAGCTTCTTAGATGTGTTTACAATTATCTATTGTATAATGCTGGTAAGATATTGTCTCACACAGATTTTATTTTTACAGGTTGCTTGCAGAGGTTGATATCCGTAAACATGGTTGAGCTTCTTTTTGAAGACATCTTTACTTTGACAAGAATAGACCCAGATGGCAAAAAGTTTGATAGGTATGCTACATGATCTATGTTTGTAATAGATGTTGTGCATCTTATCACTTGTGAGATTCATGTTTTGATGAAACTAAGTGAATTGATTTGTTATTTGTACTTTAAACTATGAGACAAGTGATACGTTATGGTGTCATTCCAATGCTTGAAACTTTGTACATTTCTATTCTCAATGTAGAACTCTGTATAATATAATTCCTTCAACTATTTTCAGATTAGAGTACAAACTTCGGCTAATCATGAAAACTGACTAGCTACCAGACATCACTGTTTGTTTTGTATTTTGTAGGTTGAAATTGCTCAGACCATATCAAAGATGTGCCTTGAATTCTCAGATATTTACATAGGTAAGAACCAGAAATTTTCCACAAGGTCTATGACATCAGGTGTCCAAGAAGGAACTTATGAACCAATCTGACTTAAAAGATCTTGTTCCCAAGTAGGATCAGAAATAGGCTAGAAGGTCATGACCCTACAATTTACCTGCTTATTGTGTCTATGTAGGATCTCGATCACAACAAACTTAACTAGATTGAATATACATAAGTTAAATAAGACATTGTAAGTATTGACACTAACTGTAGCAAGTATTTTTCTTCATGTCATAGTGTTTAAGAAAATTCTGAATTATAAAACATTTTTTAATTCATATGTAGAAGATTCCTTTCAAATTATTCTTATCTTGCCCATCTTATAATTATTTTATCACATAGAAGTTGTTATCTCATATATGAATATGGTACACTAAGAATTATATAATAAATTTCATATATATTGTATGATTAATTTTAATAATGTTTTGTGAGATGGCAATGATAAAGTGTTAATAATAAATTATAAATGTTAATATAGGTTTAAAATATTTAAGTTAAATTATAAGATCTTACAATTTATGTTTGGGTCTTATGATCTATACCTATGGACCCCTTCTCCTAACAATCTTATTTTTTAAAGTACATATTATAATCTTAATTAGATCCAAACCTTGCATGTGATATTATGTTTTAACAATTGAAATTGAGTAATTAAGCGTTGAGACATCATCGGTAATCTTATTTAAGGACTTAAATCGTAATATTTCAGTTCTTATCCTTTTCTTCCATCCTTGCATTTCAAGTCCAACTTTCTTTCTGAAATGAGTATTTATGTTAAAGGATGCCGATTATTGATAAATACAAGGACATGGGAGTAGTGGTCATGGGGAAAGTAGAATCTGGAAGCATTTGCGAAGGTGATAGTTTGTTGGTCATGCATAACAAGGTATTTTGTTTCTTCAATATTTCTGCCTTCAGGTTGCAATCGCTGAACTTGCATTGTGTCCCTTTGCTTTTCTCCAGGCTAATGTCAAAGTTCTTGCAATATTTTGTGACTAAAATAAAGTCAAGCGCGCAGGCCCTAGTGAGAATATTAGAGTAAGATTATCTGGGGTTGAAGAAGAAGATATACTTTCTGGTTTTGTACTCTCAAGTGTTGGTAAGTATTACTATCTGTAAACATAAACTTTATTTACTATATATCTTAATAAACTTTATCTGATAAAGAATTTGACTAACGGTCAACATAAACTTCTTTTTGGTAAATTGAGGTATATAGTTCTTGTTATTTTTTGTTGAGAACCATGTGCAATAGGGTAAGGCTTCTAATGACCTTAATTAGCTTTTCATATTTTTATAGCTCCTGCAATTTTTCATTGAGAAGCAAGAACCATTCACATTAGAATTAGATATGTTTAGGGGCATTAGAAGGATTCTCATATCCAAAGTTTGATTTATTTTTTTTCTGACCTGCCTGATGTATTTTAGAACAGATATGGCTGGGATCTTAAGTGATAGCTATTAGGTCGGTAATATATAAAATACATCTTAGTCTTGGGCATTCCTTATCTGAAATATTATTTGCCCCAAATTTCAACAGTTTCTTTCAGGGCTTCCAGAAGATCACATGTCGTGTCTAAATAACAGATTTGTATAATTTGATGTGATTTGATCTAATTACTCCGTCACCTGAGTAATTATTTTGTTTTGTGATATATGAGAGATATAATTGAAGGCGCCACATCCATTGACAAGTCTTCCCTACGACCAATAGTAATATTAGATATATTTTCAAATTTTCTTATTGATACCATAGTGTTTAATTACATTTTCATTTATTTATTCACATGTAGTTTGTAAAATCTATGATAACATCAAAGGAAATTGATGAAGTACGTTCGGAGTGGGCTGAATGCATACAAGATCACATATCTGATGATTAGGAGAGATTTAAGTGTACATACCTCTTTTGGTTACATGTGGTAATCTATAAGTGTTTTGCTTATTATGCATAATACTTTTGGTGCATATGACGTGTAGTTGTTTTGCCACAGTACTTTTTAATATATATCGGTAAGAGTGATCATTTTAAATGTGATGTGACCTTGTACTTTACATTGCTACAAGTGCGAGTGTATATATGTGTTTTCTATAATTCTGTTTGATGTTGTATGATTTATATTAAAAATGCAACACTATAAATCTACAACGGTTTATTGTGTTATAGAGTAACCGTTGAGAAATGACAATGGTGAAAAACCGTTGTCTATGAACAAAAAAAATTCGTGATAAATCGGGGGTCGGTCAAAGACAACGGTGAAAGACCATTGTAGATTTAAGGAAAAGACAACGGTGAAAAACCGTTGTCTATGAACAAAAAAATCCGTGGTAAATCGACCCGTTGTGAAAAATGGTTCGGGCAAAGACAACGGTTAAAAACCGTTGTCTTATCCTTGAAACGACAACGGTTTTTCACCGTTGTCTTTGCCTGAACCACTTTTCACAACGGATCGATTTACCACGGATTTTTTTGCTCATAGACAACGGTTTTTCACCGTTGTCTATTCGATTTTTTGTTGTAGTGTACAGAGCAGGATGTCCCTGTGCTACCAGATGCACTGGCTGAGAGTCTCTTGGCGTGCTTTGCACGACTGGAGTCCAGATTCGAGGACTTCCATGAGGAGATTGACATCCACCTTGAGGAGCTCAGCTTAGAGCAGTCCTCCATTACTTACCAGGTGTCCTCGATTCAGCGAGAGCAGTCCTCTATGGCTTAGCAACTGAGTCAGATAGAGCAGTGTCAGCTCGAGATGTACAAGATGATGCGAAGCTGGACTCTGAGTCAGCAACCTCCACCTCCTCCACTACCTCCGACCGACAATACTGGTGGATGGTAGTTAGTTACGATTATGTACCTTTCTTTTATTTTCGTAGTGAGGTTGAGGGTCCGAACATCTTCCTTTCACTTGTAGGGATGACTTTTAAGAGGAATGAAATATTTTCTTTTACAAAATTATGTGGTTGTGATAATGTGTATTGTTTTGCTTATTACAAGTGTTGATGTGTATGTTCATTTATTACTATTATGCCATGTCATCATGTATAAGCCATAACTTCTATTTCAACCATGAAATTCATATATAGCATGACATCATATTTCTTATGGTTATTTTAGTATGTCATGAGTTTATTTTTGTAAATGTCATGCTTATATTTAAGTATATCTTTATGTCATGACATCATGTATCATTGACACATGCTTTAATTATGTTATCATTTTATGTCACGATCATTATTCATGTATTTAAAATTAATTAAAATTGATTTAAGGACAATGGGATGATTTGAAGTCCCATGTATAAGGGAATCAAATAGAGTTGCCTAGAAAAATCCATGAAACTCTAAGAACTAAAATTCACATCTCACATTAAATTCACATGTGTGTGTATTGATATACCCTAGACACATGTGAGATGTTAGGAGAATGAGTTAAGTTCAAAGTGCATAGTTCTTGCATCTAGATGAACTCAAACATATAGCAAGTCATGGATGAATCATGAGGAAAGCTAATGTACAAGTCATGTACATCTAGCCCATAGACCATGGTTCAAAACAAAGTTTTAAAAATATTTTAGAAAATCTTAGTAAAGTCTATCTTTTGATGGCAATCATCATTGAAGAAGTTGAAACAAAGTAGGTCAAAAATATTGAAAGTTTCAATGGTTTTGAACTTTGTATCAATCTCACAATTTAATGGGTATTTTAATTTAAAAATGTTTTTCACCCATTGTATTTCATGTAAGTAATGTACGTATGAATTTTCAAGATTTTTCGAAATACATATTTTTACTTATGCATTTTCAAAATTCATTTTTGAAAATCTAATTTCTGAAAATCAGATGGCAGTCAACTGCTTCAGTCTGGCAGTCGACTGATGCTACTGACAATCGACCGATTATTGATCAAGTCGACTGCTGGGCTGATTTCGGGTAAACAGGATTTATTTAGCCCGTTTTCAGCCATCCCTAGGTATCCTAACGTCTCCTAATCCTAGGATATGCTTTGGAAAGCATTTGAAGGGTGAAAATTCATTGGAAATGAATTAGAAGGGGTGTTTAGGGTGAAATTTGAATTTTAAGGAAGGTGAAAGTTTAATGTTAAATTTTTACTTAGGAACTCTCCAAGGATATTGTTGGTGCAATGGTCAAGGGGGAGCAAGCCTTTAGGGGGAGGTTATCCATCAAGGGATAATGGATGAATTTTTTTCTCATAAAGGGGGAGAATTGGAGAATAGTGGGGATTGTCTCTCATTTAGTGATATGTGATTTATCACTAGGAATACTGAAGACATCCTATATGTTTTTGGACCAAGGGGGAGAATGTAAGATCTCATTAGTATATGGGACATTGATACCCTTGGGGAGAAACTTTTTGATGTATTTCAAAAAGGGGGAGAATTGATGGCTTGAGTTAGGTAGCCTAACTCAAAGGCTTTGTCTAACATCAAAAAAGGAGAGATTATTGGTGCAATCGACCTAGGTCACGATTGACCCGACTTGAGTTTGACTCTAGTAGTATTTTGATGTTCGACAAAACGATTGACAATGTGATTATCATGGGAAGTCCACGAATAGTCTTGACATTTTAGAAGTCTAAGTCTTGTATACTTGGCATGGAAAGTCCAAGTCTTGGGTACTTGGCATGGAAAGTTCAAGCATGGGTCTTGGCAATAGTAAAGTCCAAGTCATAGGCACTTAGCAAGGAAAGTCCAAAGACATAGCCTTGGAAGCATAAGTCCAAGTTGTAGTCTTGGCAGCGTAAAGTCCATGTGAACTTTGACAGTGGAAGTCCAAATATGGATGTTGGCATTTGGGAAGTCCAAGGGTATGATATTGGCGGCGTAAAATCCAAGTTGTAGTATTGGCGGCATAAGTCCAATGTTTGACGACGTAAAGTCCAAGCGTTTGTCTTGGCGGCGTAAGCCCAAATGTACCTTGGTAAAGTAGACCTGGTTAGCATGACATAGTCAATGGAAGCATCTGAAGGCTAGCATAGGGATAAATAAGTTATGGATGACTTGGAGGGATTTGTTAGGCGTGAGGCTAATGGAGGTGGCTAGAAGGCTTAGGTCTGGGCTATGGGCGGTCTATCAAGTATGAAGGGATCATACTCGAGTTAAACATCATGTTTAAGATTTATCAGTCGATTGGAGTTATGGATCAGTCGACTAGCCAAGTGTTTGACACTTGGTATCCTAGTCAACTTGGATCAATCGACTAGGATTATGACCAGTCGATTGGTCGAGAGTCGACTGATGCTCGACTGTAATTTTGTGGCCTTGGTAGTCGATTGCTAGGATTTAGCAGTCAACTGGTCCACAAGCAGTCGACTGCCATGAAGGACAGTCGACTGATTTAAGTGGGCATGAGAACAAAAGCTTTTGTAGTCGACTGATCAATTAACTATCAGGCCAGTAGTCGACTGCTGGTAAGGGCAATCGACTGCTAGTGTATCCTTTGGAGTTTTTCTAGCGTGGATTGAGCTGTTGTGAGACAACGACACTATGGGCCGTCGATTGGGATCTTTTGGCAGTCAAATAAGCTTGATGTAGGTTATAAAAGGAGCTCGAGAAGGAGGATTTTGTCCATGGTTCTTAGGGTGATTTGAAGGAGAATTGCTACTGCATTTTAGACCTTCAAGGGCATTCTAAAGTAACCAAAGATCAAGCATTCAAATGCTCACATTTGTAAAGTGTTTTCTTTACTTGTATTCATTTGCTTAGTGTAATTGCTTGTATCTTGTTCTTATTATTGTAAGAGGTTTTCTCCACCTCCGAAGTGTTTTCGGAGAAAGAGAGGTTTATTAGTGGTGGTGTACATCACTAGAGCTCACTTGAGCTCGACCCGTGGAATAGGAATCCTAGGTTCCGAACCATGTTATATCTTTGTATTTGTGGGTGTGATTTATGTGTTTGTATTTGTTTTGTATATTCCGCTGCACTAACACTTTGTAGACAAATACAACACGAACAAATCGGACGAATTCCATCAAACGATGAGAAATCACAATTCACCCCCTCTAGTGATGTCAACCGATCTCCAACATGATGATCCACTGAGAATATTCTGATCTCATCAATATATAACAAAGGAGAAATGCGTCAGAGCATATGGAGGTTTTGTCCCATGTTGGTCCCCTAACAACCTTACAGAAGGAATCAACTTTACTATATAAAAAGGCAGGTTAAGGTAAAAGAAGCCTCTATGGACTTTCTGGAGACTAGAGGAGGAACTTGCTCTATCATCTTTTTCAGCAATCTTCTTCTTCATCTTCCCTATCTAACTTAAGCATCAGAGGGATGAAGCTGAGAACTCTGACGATGGTCTCTTGACGCGTGTTAATATTGGCAGGGATACTATTGCGGTCGTGAGAACCCCACCTCTCTCGAAGGCTCGGGGCAAGGTATCCTAAAATGTGACCGCATCAGTTGACGTCGTCTGTGGGAACTCTAAGCAAGACGTCGAGATAGTAACCACATGTGATCTGATATTCGCCACATCATTCCATGTGATGATAGGCACGCAACCAAGCTTTAGGATTATCTTTGCAACAATGTTCTGTTGTTGGGGTTTCCCTCTAGTTTTCTTTCCCGACCATTTGGTCGGGTTGCTTCTCTCAGCTCGGGGTGTTTCCTCTCCATGATGGCCTTTGTATTTTACCCTTCAGTAGAGGTGTCTTTGGATTACTTTAACCAAGGAATATGTGATATATTTTCTCCAAGGGTCTTATCGTCCTAAGACGAAGTGGTGCAATAGATGTATTCTTGGATTACATTAACCAAGGAAGATGTGATATTTGTACTCAAGGGACTTATCATCCCAAGACAAAGTGGTGCAGGTGCATGTTTAAGAACTCTCCTTCATAATTATCTATATGAGATCAGTCCTTTGATAAATGTGAAAAAAAGATACTTGTTGATTATTTAGCTTCTCATAATTATCACCTCTCTCTCTCTCTCTCTCTCTCTCAATCGTATGGTTGGGATGAACTCTTTCTTTCGGGTGCATGGCCAAGATGAGCTCTCTCTTACAACCACATAACCTAGATGAGCTCTTTCTCGCTCGACCACATGACTGAGATGACCTCTCTCTTCTGGTTGAGTAGCATAGACGAGCTTTTTCTCTTTTTCGATCGATTGATTAGGATGAGCTCTTTCTCGCTTGGACACTCAGTCAGGATTCATTTTCTCTCCTGATCAGTCGACCAAGATGCATTTTCTTTCTTATTCTCCCGACCGAGAGTAGTGCAGTGGGGAGGAGTGGAGTTCTATACTGCTCGACCGAGATATTCTCTTTATTATTCCCCGACAAAGGGTAGTGCAGTGGGGAGAAGCGGAGTTCTATTCTTCCTGGCCGAGGTATTCTCTTTATTATTCCCCTGACCTAGAGTAGTGCAGCAGGGAGGAGCGGAGTTCTATGTGGCTCGGCCGAGGTATTCTCTTTATTATTCCCCTGACCGAGAGCAGTGCAGTGATGAGGAGCATAGTTCTATGCGCCTCAGGCGAAGTATTCTCTTTATTATTCCTTCGACCGAGAGCAGTGTAGCGGGGAGGAGCAGAGTTCTATGCGGCCCGCTCGAGGTATTATCTTTATTATTCCCCCGACCGAGAGCAGTGCAGTGGGGAGGAGCGGAGTTCTATGCAGTTCGCTCGATGTATTCTCTATATTATTTCACTAGCCGAGAGCAATGCAGCGAGGAGGAGAAGAATTTTATACGGCTCAGCCGAGGTATTCTCTTTATTATTTCCTCGATCGAGAGCAGTGCAGCGGGGAGGAGAGGAACTCTATGCAGCTTAACCGAGGTATTCTCTTTATTATTCCCCCGACTGAGAGCAGTGCAGCAAAGAGGAGCGGAGTTCTATTCTTCCCAAATGAGGTATTCTCTTTATTATTCCCCCGACCGAGGGCAGTGTAGTAGGGAGGAGCGGAGTTCTATTCTTCTCGGCCGAGGTATTCTCTTTATTATTGCTCCGACTGAGGGTAGTGCATCGGGGAGGAGCAAAGTTTTATTCTTCCTAGTCGAGGTATTTTTTTTATTATTCCCCCAATCGAGAGCAGTATAGCGGGGAGAAGCAGAGTTCTATACAACTCGGTCGAGGTATTCTCTTTATTATTTGTTGGTGCAATAGGCCCCGAGTTAATGTTGATCAGACTCAAGTGGGACTCGAGTAGTATTTTGATATTTTTTGATACAGTTGGATATGATTTGACCATATGTTGACCATATGACTAGTAGATGATTGGGATATCCAAATTCATATGAGGAGATGAGGGAGATCGTTCGAGTGATTAAACCTCATATCAAGATTGATCAGACTCGAGTGAGACTCGAGGGGAAGTCCAAGTTAGATACTTGGCATGGAAAGTCCAAGAATGGTCTTGGCAATGGAAAGTTCAAGTTTGAAGTCTTGACCACGTAAGTTTAAGTGTGTATTTTTGGCGGTGAAAGCCCAAATATTGAGGCTTGGCAATCAAAAAGTCCAAGGGTATAATTTTGGCAGCATAAGTCCAAGCGTATGGTCTTGGCGATGTAAATCGAAGTTGATCTTGTCAAGGAAATCTAATTGTGAGGTTTTGGCAGCATAAAGTCCAAACATATAGAGCGGCATAAGTCCAAATGAACCTTAGCAAAGGAGACTCAGTTAGCATGGCATAGTCGATGGAAGCACCTGAAGGCTAATGCGAAGGGTGAAGGAGTCGTGGAGGACTATGATGGACCCTGAGGGCGTGAGGTTGATGGAGGTGGCTATAAGGCTTAGGTATAGGCTAAGGGTGGTCGACTGGCCAAGTGCACGACACTTGGGAGCCTACTTTGACTCGAGTAGTCGATTGGTCTTGTGGTCGACTGAAGCTCGACTGCTATCTGTGGCTTTGGTAGTCGACTAGACATTAGCAGTCGATTGCTAGGGTTAAGCAGTCGACTGGTCATAGGTTCCCAGAGCATAAAATGTATGGTAATCGACTAGTTAGTCGACTGTTGGATTGACAGTCGACTGTTGGAGTAGTCCAACGTGGATTAGTTCGTTGTGGGACAACGGATAGATGAGTAATCAACTGGTGTCTTTTGGCAGTCGACTGCTAGGTAAAAAATCAACTCGAGCTCAGCTTTATAAGAAGACTTCATGGAGGATTTGGAGCAACCAATTCTTGGAGCTTTTGGGGAGGAATTGCTACTGCATTCCAGATCTTCAAACCCTTTCAAAGCAATCAAAAGATCAAACAATCAAAATTGCACTTGTAAAGTGCTTTGGTTTTGTACCCTTTCATTTGCTTTGTATTTGATTATATTTTATTATATAAACTTATTGTACGAGGTTTCTCCACCTTCGAATTGTTTCCGAGAAGGAAAAGTTGATAGTGGTGTGTGCATCACTAGAACTCGACCGTGGAGTAGAAACCGTAGGTTCCGAACCACATAAAATCCTTGTCTTGTGCTTGTGTTTGATTTTGTGTTGTGTATTTATATTTGTATTCCGTTGCATACTAACACTTGTAAACAAGCACGAACGCGAATGACGAATCAGAGAAATCTCTATTCACCCCCCCCCCTCTAGCACACAAATCAATCTCTACATTATTCCCTTGATCGAGAGCAATGCAATGGCGAGGAGCGAAGTTATATGTGGCTCGCCTGAGGTTTTCTCTTTATTATTCCCCCGATCGAGAGACGTGTAGTGGGGAGGAGCGAAATTATATGTGGCTCAGTCAAGGTATTCTCTTTATTATTCCCCCGACTAAGAGTAGTACAGTAGGGAGAAGCGAAGTTCTATTCTTCCCGGTCGAGATTTTCTCTTTATTATTCCCCCGACCAAGAGCAATATAGTGGAGAGGAGTGGAGTTCTATTCTTCTAAGCCAAGATATTATCTTTATTATTCCCCCGACCGAGAGCAGTACAGTGGGGAGGAGCAGAGTTCTATGCAGTTTGCTCGATGTATTCTCTTTATTATTCCCCTGGCCGAGAGCAGTGCAGTGAGGAGGAGAAGAATTTTATGCAGCTCAGCCGAGGTATTCTCTTTATTATTTCCTTGATCGAGAGCAGTGCAGCGGGGAGGAGCGGAACTCTATGCAGCTTAACTGAGGTATTCTCTTTATTATTCCCCCGACCGAGAGCAATGCAGCGAGGAGGAGCATAGTTCTATTTTTTCCGACCGAGGTATTCTCTTTATTATTCCCCCAATCGAGAGCAGTGTAGTGGGGAGGAGCGGAGTCCTATTCTTCTCGGTCGAGGTATTCTCTTTATTATTGCTCCGACTGAGGGTAGTGCATCGGGGAGGAGCAAAGTTTTATTCTTCCTAGTCGAGGTATTCTTTTTATTATTCCCCCAATCGAGAGCAGTATAGAGGGGAGAAGCGGAGTTCTATACGGCTCGGTCGAGGTATTCTCTTTATTATTTGTTGGTACAATAGGCTCCGGGTTAATGTTGATCAGACTCAAGTGGGACTCAAGTAGTGTTTTGATGTTTGTCGATACAGTTGGATATGGTTTGGCCATATGTTGACCATATGACTAGTAGATGATTGGGATATCCAAATTCATATGAGAAGATTATTTGAGGGAGATTGTTGGAGTGATTAAACCTCAGGTCAAGATTGATCAGACTCGAGTGAGACTCGAGGGGAAGTCTAAGTTAGATACTTGGCATGGAAAGTCCAAGAATGGTCTTGACAATGGAAAGTCCAAGAATGGTCTTGGCAATGGAAAGTTTAAGTTTGAAGTCTTGATCCCGTAAGTCTAAGTGTGTATTTTTGGCAGTGAAAGTCCAAACATTGAGGCTTGGCAATCGGAAAGTCCAAAGGTGTAATCTTGGTAGCATAAGTCCAAGCATATGATCTTGGCGGTATAAATCCAAGTGGATCTTGGAAATGAAGTTTAATGGTGAGGTTTTGGCAATGTAAAGTCCAAACATATAGTCTTGGCGACATAAGTCGAAATGAACCTTGGCAAAGGAGACTCGGTTAGCATGACATAGTCGATGGAAGCACTTGAAGGCTAACACGAAGGGTGAAGGAGTTGTGGAGGACTCTGATGGACCCTGAGGGCGTGAGGTTGATGGAGGTAGCTAGAAGGCTTAGGTATAGGTTAAGGATAATCGACTGGCCAAGTGCACAACACTTGGGAGCCTAATTTGACTCGAGTAGTCGATTGGTCTTATAGTTAACTGAAGCTCAACTACTATCTGTGGCTTTGGTAGTCGACTAGACATTAGCAGTCGATTGCTAGGGTTGAGCAGTCGATTGATCATAGGTGCCCAGATCATAGAATGTATGGTAATCGACTAGTCAGTCGACTACTGGATTGACAGTCGATTGCCCATACCCATAGTCGACTGCTTGGGTATCCGTTGGAGTAGTCCAACGTGGATTAGTCCGTTGTGAGACAACGGATAGGCGAGTAGTCGACTGGTGCCTTTTGGCAGTCGACTGCTAGGTGAAAAATCAACCCGAGCTCAGCTTTATAAGAAGACTTCATGAAGGATTTAGAGCAGCCAGTTCTCGAAGCTTTTGGGGAGGAATTGCTACTGTATTCCGTATCTTCAAAGCCTTTCAAAGCAATCAAAAGATCAAATAATCAAAATTTCACTTGTAAAGTGTTTTGGTTTTATGCCCTTTCATTTGCTTTGTATTTAGTTGTATTTTATTATATAAACTTATTATACGAGGTTTATCCACCTTCGAATTGTTTCTGAGAAGGAGAAGTTGATAGTAGTGTGTGCATCACTAGAGCTCGACCGTGGAGTAGGAACCGTAGATTCCGAACCACGTAAAATCTTTGTCTTGTGCTTGTGTGTTGTGTATTTGTATTTCTATTCGGTTGCATACTAACACTTGTAGACAAGCACGAACATGAATGACGAATCAGAGAAATCTTTATTCACTCCCCCTCTAGCGCACAAATCAATCCCTATATTATCCGCTTGATCGAGAGTAGTGCAATGGGGAGGAGCGAAGTTTTATGCGGCTTGCCCGAGGTATTCTCTTTATTATTCCCTCCAAGGTATTCTCTTTATTATTCCCCCGACTAAGAGTAGTGTAGCAAGGAGGAGAGGAGTTCTATTCTTCCCAACTGAGATATTCTCTTTATTATTCCCCCGACCAAGAGCAGTGTATCGGAGAGGAGTGGAGTTCTATTCTTCTCAGCTGAGATATTATTTTTATTATTCCCTCGACTGAGAGCAATGCAGTAGAGAAGAGCAGAGTTCTATTCTTCCCAATCGATGTATTCTTTTCATCATTTTCCTCAAATTTGAGAAGCGGGGGTGCACTCTGCCTATTCAAGATAGTTGTAGGCCCTCCACCTAGCTTGAGTCGTTCAACATAAAGCGTTATATTCAACCTGACAAGGAGAAGTGCCCCCGAAACATTGTATTCTGCCTGATAGAGAGAAGCAGTGCAAAGCGTTGTACTCAGCCTGACAAGGAGAAGTGGTCTGAAGCATTATATTCAGCCTGACAAGGAGAAGCGGCTTAAAGTGTTGTATTCATGAGCCTGATAGGAGAGAAGCAACACGAAGCGTTGTATTCAACTTGACAGGGAGAAGCGATCTGAAGTATTGTACTCAGCCTGATAGAGAGAAGTGCAAGTGATGTATTCTTCTTGTGAGAGAGAAGTGGCCCAAAGCATTGTACTCGATCGATAGGAGAAGCGGCGCGCATTGCATTCGGCACGATAGTAAGCGGCTCGAATTGTTGTATTGACCTAATAGGAAAGCGATCCAAGTGTTGTATTGACCTAACGAGGAGAAGCGACACGAAGCGTTGTATTCGACATGAAGGAGAAGCACCGGCGTTGTATTGACAAGCGGGGAAAGCGACTCAAAGCGTTGTATTCAATTTGACAGAAGAGAAGTGACCCGAAGCATTGTATTCAGTCTGACGGGGAGAAGCGGTCTGAAGTGTTGTATTCAGTCTGACATGGAGAAGCACCCCAAGCCTGACATGGAGAAGTGTCTCAAAGCATTGTATTCATCCTGACAGGAGAGAAGCGGCCCGAAGGTTGTATTCAGTCTGACAAGAGAGAAGCGACCCGAAGCGTTGTATGCGACTTGACAGGGGGGAGGGACCATGGAGTGTTGTTATGGAGTATAATATTTCACTCTCCCTACCGAGGTAGTTCGTAAGTCCTTAGCCTTGCTCGAGTCCTTTTGTATGGAGAGTTGTTATGGAGCGTAGTATTTCACTCGCCTCACAGAGGCAGCTCATAAGTTATCCGCCTGGGCTGAGTCCTTTTGTATGGAGAGTTTGCATGGAGTGTAACATTTCACTCGCTCACTCGAGGCAATTTTGCGAGTCCTCCACTTGACTCAAGTCCTTTTGTATGGAGAGTTATTATAGAGCGTAGTATTTCACTAGTCCGTCTGAGGCAGTTCGTAAGTCCTCCGTCTGGCTCGAGTCCTTTTGTACAAAGAGTTGTTATGGAGCGTAACATTTCACTTGACCCGCCAAGGCAGTTCGTAAGTCCTCCACCTGGCTCGAGTCCTTTTGTACGAAGAGTTGTTATGGAGCGTAGTATTTCACTCGCCCCCACCGAAATAATTCGTAAGCTTTCCGCCTGCTCGAGTCCTTTTATATAGAGAGTTGTTATGAAGCGTAGCATTTCACTCGCCCTCGTTGAGGCAGTTTGTAAGTTCTCCGCCTGGTTCGAGTCTTTTTGTATGGAGAGTTGTTATGGAGCGTAGTATTTCACTCGTCCCGTCAAGACAGTTTGTAAGTTCTCCGTCTAGCTCGAGTCCTTTTGTATGGAGAGTTATTATAAAGCGTAGCATTTCACTCGCCCCACTGAGGCAGTTTGTAAGTTTTCCGTCTGGTTCGAGTTTTTTTGTATGAAGAGTTGTTATGGAACATAACATTTCATTTGCTCTGCCAAGGTAGTTCGTAAGTCCTCCGTCTGACTCGAGTCCTTTTGTATGGAGAGTTGTTATGAAGCGTAATATTTCACTCGTCCCGCTGAGACAACTCGTAAGTTTTTCGTCAGCCTCGAGTCCTTTTGTATGAAGAGTTATAGCGCATAGTATTTCACTCGCTCCACCGAAATAATTCGTAAGTCCTCTGTCTGACTCAAATCCTTTTGTATGAAGAGTTATTATAAAACATAGTATTTTACTTGTCCTACTGAAATAGTTCATAAATTTTCTGTCAGATTCGAATCCTTTTACAGAGAGCATCGTTAACTAGTATTAATCATTCGATTTTACAGAAGTGACTCGTCAAAAAAAAAATCATAAACTACGAAATAGTAGCTCAACTAAACTGAATTAACAATGCTTTCTTTGCTTTACATTTTATGTATTTTTTTATATTTTATAGAGTAATTATTTTTTTATCTAAGTTTTTATTCAAAACTAGTCAGCCACGCTCCAATCTTCTATAAAAAAAAATATATCCGGAGTAAGGTATGCGCCTCCACTCACGATTTTTTTCCAACTAAAATTTCACAAAAATGGCACATAAAAATTGTGTACTCAGCGGCGTACCCAATATTTAATTATCATCATAGCCTCAAAGGTGGTATCACTAATCAACTAGGAATGGATAATAAATTACGCAACTTTAAATAATAAGACACCATTTAATATTAAACAAATTAATTTAAAAACCAACAGCCCTTTGTTATCTGTCCCAGAGCACTAATGAGAGAGAAATAAATCACAGAGAGACAAAGTCCTTTAATACGATGATAAAATAGGGAGGGATCTATCTGAAATCAAAGAGATTTTAAACTTCTCATTCAAAATCGAATTCTATTCATTCTACAAACAATTTCTGTCTTACCATCGCACTCCGTGAAGACATTTAAAAACCTCTTTACATGAATAAAGGTAACAAAATTTTGGTCGACTCCACTGATTAGAGACTCCGTGGGTTCCATCCGTGTAGCCAATATCGGTGGATGGGTCCGCGTGAAGAGCAGCAGCGAGTACGGGAAATGGATTCTGTTGCAAGCCGAAGGCCGGAAGACAACCAGGAAAAAACAAACGGAGTGGAGGATCGCACGCCCATATGCGAAGGCGTTGAGCTCCGCTGGCGCTGCGAGCGGCCAGGTTGTGGTGGTTCCATTCCCTCTCTCTCTCCTGCTTCGCCCTCCTCCTTCGCAGTCTTCTTCCTTCGCCTTCCTTCCTCCTCTAACTCCGACCCCGGTCCCTCGGGGGCGGTGGTCGCCGAGAAGGAAGGTGCCTTGGCTGCTCCATCGACTAGCTGATGTGAGTGTTTTCCGGTCATCATCTTTCTTTTTCGGTTTTTGTGTGTTATTCTACTTTTAAAAAATCTATCGTATTCGCTGTCTTCTTAGTGTTCGCGGCGAATCCTAATTCTTGTCTGGCCTCTGGGTTTAGTTACGTCCATCGGTAATTGTTTTCATCGATGATTTGTAATTGCCTTTGCGGTACTGTCTGGAAAATGCGATTGTTTGCTGTCAAGAATCACAGAACAGGGGTTTCACTTTGTCTGCCATTGTTTTTGTCGATTTTTTTATTTTTTTATTTTTTATTTTTTTTATTTTTTCAGGTTTTCTCGTCTTTCTCGATCGCATCATTCTCGTGGAGGCTTTATATATATATATATATATATATTCTTTTTTTAAATGCTGGCGCTGGCGTTTTGTGCTCAAAGATTTATTATGGAGAATTGGTTACGACATCAATATTATCACCATCGCATAGTTTTGTTCGACAATGCAGAGGTCTATCCAATCAATAAATAATGCTACTTCAAACTCTAAAAGCAATGCCATTCTGGTGTACCAAATACACCCGTCTCTTGGTCCCATCTGTAGCGTTGAAAGGGCTATAATTGATCAGCCATTGTCTTTTATTTTTATTTTTTGTTTTTGTTTTTGTTTTTTTTTTATATCTTCTCCCTGCGGTTACTTAAACGGCTGTCTAAATTTCTCTCTTCTCTCTTGCACTTTGGACGATTTTGTCACGACCAATCCTATTGTAAGGCCCATCCCTTTTAGAACTTTAATTTAGCTTTATAATTTACAATGCATAATTTGCCTATCAAATAGCTTACTATTATTTGTATGCTAATTTATGTACGATTTTGATCATAAGTACGTTGTATCGATCAAGTTTCTAATCAGATAAATCCTAGGACCAGTTCTCTCTGGCTTCTCATGGAATACTTAATTAGAGTCATTTTTAGCATCCTCCACTTATTTGGCATTCTAATATCAGAAATATAAAATAAAATGCATCCAAATCAAAAACGTTGAGCTATCAAGTACTAATCCAAATTGTGCCATTTTTTCATCTTTGAAGGTATAAAGCAAAGTAAAAAGAGGATAGCAGGTAAGATGCGGCGCTGGCTTTGCTGTGCTAGTCGTTTGGAACATCCATACCATGCCTATGAAAATGAATGCTTGACAAGCCCATCAAATGACACGTATGGTATGATGTTTGACCCAATGATTAATATACAGTACTGCTTGTAATATGGTATCTATAAATACATTGTGTACATACAATCTGGAAGGGGAAAGTTGATATCCATGTTGGTTAGTTATTGTAGAGTCTAGCTTTTAAATAGGTACATCATTAAGCATGTTTTCTATAGGGTCAGCCCTATTTTGTCATTCATATACCCACTAATAGAACTAGTGGACCTTTACTTCACAAATGTTACCAAGAGTTGCATCTTCAAATTTTCATGAATCAATCATTGCCTTTATTCTATATTTCGTTACACACTTTAATTTACTGTATAAACTTTAGGCATAGTTTAGTTACCAATGATAGGTTAATATAACACTTAGAGTGCGTTTGGTTATGTGATTATCAGGGAATAAAATATAACTTTAGAATAAAATATAACCTTAGATAAAAACCTTGTTTGGTTGGAGATTTAATATATAACTTAGTTTAACATTTTACTAAATTATCCTTTGTCTTTGCTCAATCAATTCGATGGCGGCAGCGAAATATTAATAATGGGCAGCGATCTGCCGTCGGCGTGCGGTCGGCCGTGGTGGTGGTAACCGACCGGTGACCGTCAGCGACGGTGGTGATCGGCCGCAACAACGACGATCGGCCGTGAGTGGCGGCGATGGTGGTCAGCCGTCGGCGGTGGCAACGATAATCGGTCGGCCAGCGACTGCGATGGGACCGATTAGGCGGCGGCGGCAACGGTGGTAGTCGAGCGGCATGCCGCCGTCGGCCTCGGTCGGCAGCGACGTGATCGGCCGGCAATGGAGTGGCGGCGGCAGGCGTGCGTGGCGGCGGCGAGGCGGCATCGCGGCAACGACAGGCGGCCATGGCGATAAGCGGCGCCGGCGCAGCGCCGGCGACAGCGATGCGGCGGCGGCAGCGGCAACCGGCGGCAAGCGGCAAGCGGCAAGCGGCAGCGGCAGCCGGTGGCCGCCAGTGGCGGCCAGCGGCGGCAGCAGCCCGGTAGTAGCGGCAGCGGCAGCGATGGCGGCAGCGGCAGCCGGCTTGTCGAAGCAAGCGGCAGCGCGGCGGCATCGGCAAGCTGCGAGGCCAGCGATCCGGGCGTGGCCGGCGGCGGCGGCGAAGCGGCGGCAGCGAAGTCAGCGATCTGTGGCGAAGTCAGCGATCTGCGGTGGCGCGTGGCCGGCGGCAGCGGTGGCGATGGGCTGTGGCCGGCGGCGTCTTTGTGTGGCCAGTCAGCGGCAATTTGCTGGATCAGCGGCAAGCGGCGGCAGTCGCGGCCGGCGGCGATCAGCCAGCCGGCGGCGATGCCAGCGGCGGCGGCTCAGCGGCGGCAGTCAGCCAGCCAGCCGGCGGCAATCAGCGAGCGGCGGCGGCAGCAGAGCGGCAGCCGGCCGGCAAGCAGCCAGCCGGCGGCAATCAGCAGCGGCGCGGCAGCAGCAGCGGCGGCGAATCAGCAGCGCGGCCAATCAGCAGCGGCGGCGGTCAGCAGCGGCCGGCGGCTCAGCAGCCGGCGGGTCAGCAGCAGCCCGGCGGCAGCGGCCGGCAGCAGCAGCGGCGGCAATTCAGCCCAGCCGGCCGGCAGCAGCAGCCGGCAACCAGCGGCCGGCGGCAGCAGCAGCCGGCGGCAATCAGCAGCGGCGGCGGCAGATCAGCAGCCGGCGGCTCAGCAGCGGCGGTCAGCGCGCCGGCGGCAATCAGAGCGGCCGGCAGCGCAAGCGGCGGCCGGCGGCGGCGGCGGCGGCGATAAGCGATGGCGGGAAGCGGCGGCGATCGGCGGCGAGCGGCGGCGACCAACGGCCGGCGATAAGCGGCAGCGCGCCCCAGCGGCAGACGACAAATCAATTGAGTTTTGACAAATTGACATTTATTATATTACTAGGGGTAATATTGGAAAAAAGTTTCCTTAACCCCGGGAATCAACAAAAACCTTGGTTCTCCAAGGTTTTCCGATTCCCCCTAAAAAGGTTTTTGTTCGTAACCAGGTAATGAACAATTACCAGGTAATTGTTTATAACCTAAACCAAACAAAGTTTTTGTTGATAACCTAACAAAGTTATCAACAAAAACCCGCAACCAAACGCACCCTTAGTATATTTTAGATCACTAATGACATGATAATAACAGGACGATAATGATGATGAGTTGGTACTTAGATTTCATTTCATGGATGTACTATATAAAAGTATAGGTTGAGGTGTCGAGCTATGTCACTCATCCTTTGAAATATTTTGTTTTGATCTCACACCAGCATGTGAAACAACATGAGACACGACCTCAAGATCCACTTCCTTTGCGAGTGTCTATGAGTGAACGAATTATCCATGAGAATTAGTAAGCATATGAGACGGGTTCTAATTTCACAGTGAGACTTCTTCAAAGTAAGCTTTCATCCTCATCTTTCTCCTCTTCCTCTGCCTTTGTTTGCATTGTTTGCATCTTTCTCCACTTCCTTCGCCTTGGTTAAGGTCATCCACATTTTCTTCCTCTACTTGAGCCTTGCTTAAGGATGAACCTTTATTCCTTTGCCTCAGCCAAAAGGAACTTCTTTTGGTATGCAAGCTCCTCTTTATCCTCCTCTTTTCTCACACCCAATATTCTTCTTTTTTTTTTTTTACTTCCCTCTTGGAAGCATTTAACACCGATTAAAATAGAACAACATTGTTCCAAAACAATATTGTTTTGTTCTCTAGCCTCTAAAATAGGTCGATACTTTAAACCTTATTTTTAAGAGGATTAATTGAAAGATTGAGTATAAAGAACTTTCAAGAATATAAATTTTAATTATTTTAGTAATTAAAGTACAAATATTGAAGGGGAGCCTTGGTACAACAGTAAAGTTATTGTTGTGTGACCTGGAAATCACACGTTCGAGTCACGAAAATAGCCTCTTACAAAGCAAGATAAGGTTGTATACAATAATCTCTTTCTTGAGATCCCGCATTGGCAGGAGTTTTATGTACCGAGTTGTCTTTTAAAGTACAAATATTCATATTCTAGCTTAACTGGTCCCACAAAAAGATTAATGTCCAATGGTTGATTCATATTCCTCTATTCTTGATACAATTCTCTCCACTTGTTTCTCCTTTTTAGTGTCAAACAACTATCTAATGCCTAAGAGTTCTTCTGCTTTAACAACTCGGTAGATCATTTGCTTCGGTTTTGTCACATCTCGGCAAAGGTAGGTCTACCTAGAGGCAAGATTTGCTCATTATGTATATTTAAAATAATGTTAATTTAAAGTGCAACATAAAGTCTAATTAAAATGCATACCTTAAAGGAAATTATAGTAGGTAACATGGTTACATTATTACTACAATGACATATGCATCTAGAAGCTAAAGAACCCAAAAAAAAAAAAGTGAGCACAAATTGCAAAGTAGGTGAATAGGATATATGTGCATGAATTTGATATCTTAAATTAAGAGCTTAAAGAAAAAAAAATTTATTAAAATTCATATTGCAGCAATTCCACTTCACTTTTTGTTAAGCCATTATAAGTATTGTCATTCTTTAGGATCATACCAATATTTATACTTAGTTACAGTTTCTCATCAATGATCATATCTATAATTATATTTAAATGAGTTGTAATTTTTGTTTCACATTGGTATTCCAATTTAAGGTTTTTATTTGTGTAAAAATGACTTTTAATTTTATGCCCCTTATTAGTGGTTATTATTCATGAGTTACAATTCCGTAGGTTGCCCTTATGTCATCTATGCAATTTCGCACGCCGCCTTTGAACCACTCATACATTGCCTTCGCATAACCTATATAATTTTGTGGATTGCCCTTGTGCCATTCGCAAAATTTCACCTTCATGACATCAGTACAATTCCGTACAAATTTTCTACATAGATAAGACTTAGTTCCTCTTTTGCTACATTTGACATCACTTCTCATTAAAATCACTTTCTTCAATCCTAATGGAAAATTTAATGTTAGTTAAATCCTCGCTATTGGACACAAATTCAATGGGAACAATTATCTCTAATGGCTCCAATAGTGATGATGTTCATATGTGACAAATCCATGATGATTATTTATCTAGAATATAGTTATGTCATGGTTAATTAATTTAGGATACAAATTCAAAAGCTGGAATTCAGTATTGTGTATGGTTGTGTCATGGTTAATTAATTCTATGGCCATTGAGACAGGAGAATATTTTTCTTGGGAAAAAATAAAAAAGCACCTTTTATTTTCATTATCATCAAAAGGGTCACCTTTTATTATTTCGGAATGGTCTTTACTAATTTGGTCAAAATTACTTAAGATTATTAAAATCACTCTAAGAGGTATGCACCACTAAGTAAGGAATCTTAGTGGTGAAATAAGAAGGTACAAGAAAAAGTGAAAGAAAACGAACAACTTATAAAGAATTATATATTTATAAGAATGAGGAAAACTTAGTAAGGCAGTAACGCTTGCATTTTATGAATCGATAATTAATATATAAATTATAATATAATTTTAATTAAATAAATTGTATATATATAATTAAGCTGTAAAATTTAATTAAATAAATTATTAATTAATTTATATAATTATATAAATTTATATTTTTATTTAAAAATATAAAAATAAAAAATATTTTAATTAAAATTCTAAATTCGAATTTATAATTTATTCAAAATTAAATCTTAAATTCCTTTTTAAAAATTAATTAAAATTTAAAAAAAAATTGAAATAATTTTAGAATTTTATAAGGAAATCATTTAAAAAAAGAAATCGAAATATACTTTAACAATAAACACTTGAAATCAAATGAATAATAAACATTTTAAATAATTAAATATTAATATTTAAAAGATAAAAAAATATTGAAATAGTATCGAAACGGACGATACGATACTGATTTAAATCGTATTATTCTACGATACATAAACTTCGATACGGGTCAAAATTTTAAACCTTAGCGTTGTCAAGTTCCTGCACTACTTAAATACATATATATAATCATAATTCAAGAGCTAGCTTAAACTCTTTTCACAAACATCAAAACAAAAAGCTGTTGTATATAATTTGTTACTCAAAATAGGTTGTACAACAATTCTTATTTAATGGAAATGATCCTCAAGAGGAAGGCATTTAGTAATTTACTCAAATTTGTCATGGTATCAGAGCCTTCCTCTCAAATTCATAGCTAAATCTTTGGATTTATATCAGTTTTGCTTCTAAGTTTTCTGATCTGTCTTGTTATTGTTTGGTTAATTAATTTCTTTTTGGGATTTTTTTGGTCAATTAACTTGTGATTGAGAGTATTTCATTGAGATTTTTGGTTTAGTATTTTTTTCGAATGGCTACTGAGAATTTTTCTGGAAGAATACCTACAGAGACCTTGGCTATCAAATTTATAAGAAAGAATTATACATCATAGGAATTTCAGTTCAAATGCTTCTAAAAGGGAAAGAACTTTAGAGTCACATTGATGGGTATGACTCCTGATGATGCTAAGGAACTCTGCTAATGGGAGACAAATGATGCTTGAATTATCTCTTGGCTTTTAGGATCTATTGAAGCACATATGATGAACAATTTATGCCCCTTTGGTACAACTAAGGAGATGTGGGTTATCTGAAGCGACCATCAAGATAACATAGCAAGACGATTTCAATTAGAGCTTGAGAGTAGTAACTTCAGTCAAGGTGATCTCTATATTGAGTAATAATTATTATGGATTTCTTAATCTTTGGAGCGAGTATTCTGGTATTATCTATTTAAAGGTACTAAAAGAAGCTTTAGCCATTATTCAAGAGGTTCATGAAGATAGTAGGTGTGATTGGTTTTTGATGAAACTAAGACCATAGTTTGAAGTTGCTCAAGTCGGATTGCCGAATAGAAATCTGGTTCCTTCTTTAGATGTATGTCTTGGTGAATTGTTGTGCGACGAACAAAGACTGACTACACAAGCTATTATAGGTGCATCACAAGAGAAATCTGCAATTGCTTATGCTGCTCAAGGGACGAACAGTGGAAAGGGTCAAATGCAGTGCTACAATTGCAAGGAGTTTGGGCATATTGATTGCAACTGTGGTAAGAAATTTTGCAATTATTGTAATCAACATACACACATTATCAAGGAGTGTTCTACACATCCAAAAAATCGGCGAGCCTAAGCTTTTCAAGCCGCTGTTCTAGACCTTAATATTGGTCCTACATCGATAACTAATAGCACAAATCAGTCTATTATTACTCTAGGAATGGTCCAATAGATGATTCTCATAGCCTTTTCCATTCTTACACTTTAGGGCCAAGGTAAGACTACTTCTCCATGGTTTGTTGACTCTAGAGCATCTAATCATATGATCAGGTCATCTAATTTGTTGCATAATCTACGATAATATATTGGTATCCAAAATATTCATATTGCTTATGGAGTAATCTTCCAATTACAACCATTGGTGATATAAGATCTTTTTTTCGTCATGTATTCTCTCCTGGGTTGTCTACAAGTTTAATTTCTGTTGGTCAAATGGTGGATAACAATTGTGATGTACATTTCTCTCGTGGTGGTTATATTGTACAAGATTAGGTGTTGGGGAAAATGTTCGCAAGGGGGCCTAAAATGGAAAGATTATTTCTGTTGTAATTTAGTATTCCTAGAAATTTATCCTTTTCTTCTATTGTTGTTGAAAATAAGGCTTGATGTTTGGCATAAACGATTGATCTTTGGGGACTATTGGGTGTGCTTGGGTTTTCCCAAATTGAGCTTACTCTGCTCCATATGGATAATACTAGTGCTATTCAAATTGTTGCTAATCTAATATTTCGACAGCGCACCAAGCACATTGAAGTGGATTTTCACTCTATCCGTGAAACATATGATGCTCACGTCATCACTCTTCCGCATATCACTATTGATCTGTAGACTATTGATGTGTTTACCTAGGCACTCTCCTGACACCACTATCATTTTCTTGTTGACAAATTGATGCTTTTTGATCACCCAATATCAATTTGAGGGAGGATATCAATGACAAAGATTATGGACTATCAATTATGAAATTTATTTTACTATAATTATGCTATTAACTATGTATATATTATTACCTAAAATAGATTATCTATAATTAGTATATTAGCTATATATAATTTCTTACTCAAAATAGTTTGTACAATAATTCCTATTTAACAGAAAGGATCCTCAAGAGGAAGACATTCAACAACTTGCTCACTAACTTTTTTTGTACATTCAAGGTTAATCATAAAATAAAATTGAAGATTGAGATGCTTGATATAGTCTATAGATGTGCAAATCATATTTGTATTTTGAATGACAAAAATGAATAGCTATGCGATTTATACATCTTCGACTTAGTATCTGTTAAGGTAAATAATTTTAAAATCTATCATATCTCATACTCAAGCATTGTCCTATAGACTTAATCATGACAATTCGTGAGAAGTTTTCGTTGTAGCTGATACTCTTTTTGATGATGTCCTTTTACAGCCTGGCTTTGCACATATATAGATTAGCCTCTATGTTAGTCTTCTTTTTAGTCCCAATTACATCCAATAAGTTTTACACCTTTAGATGAATTAATTAAGGGCCACCCCTATACATGGAGTCCATTACAAATTTCATGATCGTAGGTCATTTCTTAGAGTCAATCTCCCACATCGCTTCCTTGTAGGTTGTAATTTTATCGTCCTCACCAAATACCAGATAAAGTGTGGGAAGATGAGAAACTATATCTCTTAGGCTCCCACCAGTCCTACTTGAAAAATGCAATCTTGTGTCTCAAGTTTCGGTGTAGGCACAACTGGTAATTGTCCTAATTTGGGTTCAACGAAAGGAGTTTCTTTGTGTGGACCGTTATAATTTCTTTGAGATTTACTTATATCCCATTATTCCTGACATTTATCCATTTATTTCCAAGGAATACTCTGGGGCATGCCACACACATCGTACTATTGTGGATGGTAAAAGTAGTACCCATTGGTTTGCTTGAGGTGACTAAATGACCTCTGCTGTATTAAGGGAAGAAATAGAGCAACTCAAGGGTAAGAAAACAGGAAGAAATAAAGGAGAAAGATATAAAGGAGGAGATTCTACCGGTTCAATAATGGTATCAATCGAAACAGTAAATGAATAAATAAACACATATAACAATAATATTCATTAAACAATAACATTCACATACTAATTGAAATCAAATAGTCTAGAAGTCAAATATAATATAAAAAAATCAAACAAATATAAGATCAAAATAATACTAGAAAGATATAGAGTAGAAAGATAATATATCATAAGTAAACAACGTAACCAAAATAATCATATCAAAATATCTAAAGAGACCAAAGAAGGAACCATCTATCTCTGACTAGAGAGCGTCCTAATTATCTCTCAATCCGAGATATGCTTCAGCTCTCAACTCTATTATAATTAATCCATTACTATAAGTTGATTATCTAGTAAGTTTTCTTGTTAATTTAATTGTCAACGTTTCAACTAACTTATTAATCTTTTCCAAACTTAGTTCATTAGCTTAATTAACTTGATTAATCTAATCTAATTTATTAAGTCAATTAATGGATCAACTCAATTACTTAATTAATTTATTATATCCATTATACTAATCCAATAATCAGTTTACCTAAAATCCTAAACGAATTAATCGAGTAAACCGATTAATTAATCCAAATACTCCAAATAGCATATTAATTTAACTCAAGTAATTATTCTGATTAATTTAATTAACCAAATTAATTAGTTAATTAAATAGATTAATAGAATTTAATTAATTCAGATAATCGATTAATCAAAATTAATTCATCTTAATGATTAAATCAAAGTTTAATTAATTAATCTAAAACTAATTAACCATTTAATCCAATTAAATAAATCTAACCGTAATCAATTTTAACTGGCTAATTACTCTAACCTATTTAATCAATTAGCCCAATCGAATTAACTAACCGCATGAATTTCCGACGCTTGCAATGCCAACAGTAGTCGGATTCCGCTCACGATCGAACGAAAGTTGGTACGGTGGTTCCGACAAGATGGCAGCGGCAGCATTGTGAGCTCGCATCGGCAAAGCGAGAGCGGCAGTGCGGCGAAGGGCGACGCAGGCGTAGAGACCATGGACGTCGAGCTGGTCGCGGAGAGGAGTGGATCGCGGTGGTGAAGGCTGGCCGACCGAGCAAGGCATCGGAAAGAGTAATCGCTGAGGGCGAAGCCCGGTGACAGCGTCGATCAGGCGCTACGACGACGTTGCTGAGCTGGATTACGTGAAGGGGGCGATGACGAAACTTGGTCGCGTGTGAAGCCGCCCGAGGCGGTGGAAGCCGGTGCTGTGTGTGTGGGCGGTGCGTGATGGCGGGCGCACAAAGGCCGCGGGCGGCGGGCGCTATGCGCATGGACAGCAGGCGGCGGCGGCGTGGGTTGCTGACGCGAGAAGAGGAAAAGGGTAAAACGGAAAGAACGGGATTTTAAATTTCCAAATTGAACTTAGGAAAAATTATAACCTAAGGCTTAATTATATACTTAGACTAATTGACTTAATCAACCTTAGCCAAATTTTTATCCCAAATCCTAATCTAGAGTTGGATTTTTTATAAACTTAGGCCTAGTTGAATTAATCAACCTTATGATTAATAATAGTTAGACTTAGTCCAATCTGATACGATCTTATCTCGAAATTATCAACTAAAATACTAATAAATAACAAATTTCCTTTTAATAAAATAAATAAATAAATATATTTTATTTATCTTGTTTTTAAATTATATTATTATTATATTATATTATATTAATTTTTATTTAATTTATTTTTTTCCATATATTACAAACATTGTAATTAAAACTTTAATTGTGTGCAATAATAATAAAAGTATATATTTTAAATTTATACATTCAACAAATAATTATTGCAAAAAGATTTAATAAGCATCAAATATCTCATAAGATAATATCAAAACTTAAACTCAATATTCAACACCTCAAATATAATATAGTAGTAAACATTTATAGCAATTAAATATTAGTAAAAATATTTTTAATTAATATAATTTATATTTAAAAAGTTTTCAAAACCATATCGGTTTGATATGATACAATAATTGTATTTTTCTGGTTATAACTCGAAACTCCGATATGACTTGAAATATTAAAAATTGGAATAAATAAAAATAAATTGAAAAAATCTTTAAAATTGGTGCATCTGCCATAAATGAAAATAAATTGAAAATATTCAAGATTGACACATTTGTAATAAATCAGGGATCTGAATTTTATTATTTGGTAGTTAACATTTTCTATTTTGATAATAAATAGGAAATAATTATAATCCTTATTTAGATTAATTTATTTTATTTATTTAGAATATTTATTTTGATATTTATTGGTGAGTCAAGTCTATAAAAGAAGTCTAGAGTCCTGTCATCTTTAAATTAATACTTCAATTTTACTTCTGTGTTAGAGTTTTTTCTCTATGTGAGATTGTTTCCTTCTTTGCTTCATCCACTTTGCTCTTAGTTCCGATGTGATTCGATAGTTCAATTTTAGTGCTGTGTCAAGATCTCCCATTTTGAAAAAAAATCATGTCCGACATCTAGATTCATACTGTGTTGCATGATTGCACTTGAGTTCACATTGGTAGGTATGTACTTCAAGAACAACTCATAAACTAGTCAAGCAATGTATACTCAACTCGAATAACAACACTCAGAGAACATAAATCATTGAACATGTTATATTCATTTAATCAAATTTCTTCTTGTAGATTACTGGCATACATATTAGATGTACCACAATATAGTCTGGGATTTCATTTCTTGGTTTCAAATATTCTAATCTTATCCTACATGATTTTCTCATGTTATGATTCTTTCCTTTTGTCCAGGAACACCAAGAGTCTCTGAGTACTCTGCTGCTCCAAAAGCTGAATCCCTAATGGCACCACCACCTATAGAAGCACCTGCACTATTATTACATGAACTAAAAGAAAAAACTGATAATTTTGGATCAAAATCTTTAGTTGGTGAGGATCATATGGAAGAGTGTATCTTGCAGAGTTAGATGACGGACAGAAATTGGCCTTGAAAAAGCTTGATTCAATATCTGAGCATGATACCAATACTGAATTTCTGATTCAGGTTTTCCTTCTTGTACAGAAGTACTGTTAATAGTTCATTCTCTCTGTTTCATTTTTGTATATTGTCCTTGAAGGAAAACAAATAGATCACCATTTTATATTATCCTCGTTAGTAACTGCACCTTTTTCAAACATTAGGTAGCCCTTGTGAAGCATGTAAATCTTCTGCAGATGTTAGGATATTGTGTTGAAGGAAATATTCGATTGTTGGGTTTTGAGTTTGCAACAATGGGTTCTTTACATGACATTCTTCATGGTATATAATTTGTCGGTCATTGAAACATGCATTATCACTTGTATATCTAATGTCCTACTATCATGCTTTTTATAAACAAATGTCTGACCTTTTTCAAAATATAGGAAGAAAAGGAGTTCAAGGTGCACAACCTGGTCCTCCGCTCGACTGGATGCACAGTAAGGATTCCGTTGATCTTTGCAAAGGGTGGGTATCTCCATGAGAAGGTTAAGCCTTCAATAATTCACCGCGACATTAGGTCATGCAATATCCTTTTGTTCCAGGACTGCAAAGCAAAAGTAGCAGATTTCAATCTCTTAAATCAGGCACCAGATATGGCTGCTCGTCTTCATTCAACCCGTGTCCTTGGAACTTTTGGTTATCATGCACCAGAGTAACTTCTAATCTTGTCACCCTGCATTGTTTTGATGCATATTACGTCTATATTTTTCATTATCTTTATTTTTTATCATTGAGTAATAAATGGTGACAACCTTATAGTCTTTTACCTAAGGATTTAAATTTCAATCCATGTTGAGAGATTCAGGTAGAAATTATCGTTTCGTCCATCGCCTAACACCGGTACAAGATAGTATCGAAGGTGTGGCTACAACGATCTCCGTAGGGCAGTGGGGGCCTCGCCTAGGGCTAAGACGACCACAAGCAGCCCCACGCGAGCCCGCGGTGGCTGCCTGTGTGAGGCATGAGTGGCCTAATGTAAGATCGCAGCGACCACTGGTGGCCTCGTGCAAGGTCGCAGCGGCAGTCGGCGGCCTCGCGCGACCCTGGCTACCACCTACGCGAGGGTGTGGTGGCTGCATGTGGCCTCACACAAGACTGCGGCGCCGTGGCGACCTCGCCGCGTGGCCTTTATAGGTGGTGCGACAGTGACAAACAACATAGGAAAAGAAAAAAAAAAGTCAATCAACTCTCCAAATTATAGTTCAAACTATATACAATCAATTAAAATTTAATAAAATTATTTTATTAATTTATATATTATAAATACAATTTTATTATTATTATATTTTGTTTTGTTTTTTTAATCCTATTTAATCAAAATTAATTAAATTAATTTTATTATTGTAATTATTTTTTGGTATTTTTTGTAATTATTTTTTTATTTTTAATATTTAAGTTAAATATTTTATTTTTAATTTATGTATTTTATATTTAAAAATTATTGAAATTTATCGGTATTATATGATACGATACCAAAACTGTATCATTCCGATCGCGAAACGAAACTTCGATATGAGTCGAAATTTTAAGTCTTTCTTTTACCTAATGATACAAAAAATTGAGCTAATATTTGAAAACTCTCCTTGGGGCAAAAGGTGATGCGCAAACCCCAAGTGTCTCTCATTACCGGTCTCACAACTAAATGAAGAGAGGTAAATTACGAGAGATATTTTTGCCCAACCAAGAACTAGCACGGCGGAAGAGTAGATATTCCAAAAAGTTTTGCAACTCTCGTAGATTGACCCTTGCTCTTTGGGACAATTATACCGTCCGTGCTAGCCACTTGGTCCTCTCATAGAGACCTATTTGAAAACTCTCCTGATTGTTATGGTACTTGCTCTAATAACAAGTCTTATTCTTGTCTAATGACAGCATCCAGTACCTCACTATAGGTGACTGACTATATAAGATCCACTTTCAAGCTCCTGTTAGGCTATAGAATGCATATCTAGATATTTAATAGGGTTAATAGAGATGATGGTGGATTTAGACGAGGATTAAAACCCATGGCAGCATGGTGAAGGTATATATTGATTTTAGATAAGTTTTGTGACCTAGGGATGACTATCCCAAACAAAGCAAGTACAACCAAATATCCTAGGTTAATAGGAAGCAATGGCTTCTTTGAAAAGAGAATAGACGATGACATGCTATTAATTAGAAAGCAAACTATGGAAATTGTATCAGTCCAAAACTATTTAGGAACCTGAATTTTAAATAATAAAATTCTTACAGTTTCAAGAAGGTGTTTATTCCTCTGAGCAATCTCATTTTGAGATGGTATGTCTATACGAGAGTTATGATGGAGAATTTCATATTGAGTCATGTAAGTTTGAAAAAATTCTAATGAATATTCCTTATCATTATCATTTCACAATATTTGTATAGGAACATTAAATTGAGTTTTAATCTCAGCATAAAAGGCAGAGAAATGAAAGAATAACTCAAAATGACTTTTCATCAAATATAATCATATTACACGAGAATAATCATTAACAGAAGTAACAAAACACTTAAAACCCTATATGCGATATAATAGGACAAGGTCCTCAAACATCTGAATGAACTAATTCAAAAGAAGCACTAACCTGTTTATTGACTCTTAGACTTAAACTAAGATGATAGTGTTTGGTAAACTGATATAATTCACAATCTAATGAGGATAGACTATAAAATTGGGACAAAGTTTCTTCAATTCTAGGAGAGAAGGATGACCCAACCGACAATGTGTTTTGAATGGGATGATTATTTCAAAACGGGTGATGGACTTTGGTACCTATGCATCAAGGATACAGAGGCCTCCAAACTCGTGTCCTTTATTAATAATCTTCTTCGTCGTAAGATTTTAAAAAACATAATGATTAGGAAAGAATAAAACACAACAGTTAAGAGTATGAGTGAGTTTGCTTGCAAAAAATAAACTAAAAAACAACTGCGAGAAGCTTAAGATAGAGTGTAATGGAATTAAAAGAGTTGGAGTAGTTATGTGAGACTTAAGAACATAACAGGTTGACCCATCTACTACCTGTCATATGATCTATGTCACCAAAATCAATGACCCATTTGGAGGATGAGGAAGTAAGACATGTATTTGGTTTATAGACTCGATGATGGCAATAACTTTTGTGGATGAAGATTTTATCATTTCTTGGTATTGGGAGAATTTAGCATATTCGTCGGTAGAAATAATGATAAACTTCTTCTCAACCATATCAGGAAAGAGTAGCAAGAACAAAAGAGAATACTAAATTTGAAATATCAAAGGAACTCTGAACTTGTTACTCAAAAAAGTCACGCACCTAAACCATCCAGGTACACAAAGATGGTGTATAGAGCAGAGCGAATAAAATAGTGACAACTGAAGTGATTTTCTATAATTAATGCTCTTTAACGTGTTGGTATGTGGGGCTAGATAAGAAAACTCACAACGGCTCATGTGGCTCATGCATGGAGATGCATGGAGATTTTGATGACTTGGAATTTGGGCGATGATAGATCTGTGATCAATGGTTCCTCCTAGGCCAGTGACAACTAATCAAAGAGGAATTGTAGCATCGATCAATAATAGAAGAGAAGAGGAGGATAAAATTTGGAATGGCGGCTACGGTTTGAAGACACAACTAGGGTTTGCTCTAATACCATGTTAAGAAATTTAGATCTAATCTTTACAATAAGCAAATCATATCCCTACAATCGAAATCATAACCCTATATTCCTATTTTTTGTTTTTATAATCTATAATAGGTTTAAAATTTTGTTTGGAATTGGTCAACGTATAGGAAATTTTTTGTTCCTCACGACAATTGACATGTGAGTACCCTCAAAACTTTTCGTACATAACCAAGACCAAGCGAATGACTTTTAACTCTTCAACCTCTCATTGTCAATCTTTGCTAATCTCCTCCTTAAATCTTGTCACCAATCTTGTCATTCTTTTCCTTTGATCTTATAGCCAATTACAATCAATCTCTACCTTTGTGGCATCTCCTTCCCATCTTCTCCTCCGACATCACCACTTGGCATTGTCCTCACCCACATCGTCCATTCATCCATATCGTCTGCTCATCTAGAAGGGTATAAGGCTTGAACTCCTCATCTAAGAGGCGTGAGCTCCAGTGCACTTCTTATTTTGTTTTATTCTTCTTTCATTGTTGCACATGTTGCTACCTTTTTTCTTCACCTATTCTTTCCTCTTCCTTTTTAGCACCATCTGCACCCTATGTCAATATTGTCAACAATTGATATCATTTTGTTTCAGTTGGAGACCAAAACTCTAGCTTCATATGAAATTCAAACCTTGATAGAGACAATCAAATTATAGGATAATTATTATAATATAATTGCGTATTATATTAATAAAATCACTTTTTTATTATCAATCTTTTTTTTGTATGTAACTTATAGATTGTAACAAAAGGCGATACTATTGATTATCAATCATATTAATAAAGATCTTGATAGTATTGCAACGTGCAACTTTAGTATGTGGAGTATGATGTGAGATAATTCAAAAACATAGAAGGTGATAGTTTGAATTGTCCCTGGGTCAATTTTTAAAATCTCGGCTCATATTGAGATTTCTGTCTGCAATTGAAACGATACGATTTTGATACCGTATTGTATCGTGTCGATATGTTTCAGTATTTCTTAAATATAAAATTTATTAATTAAAAATAAAAATCTTAACTTAAATACTAAAAAATTTTAAAATACAAAAAATTAAAATTTTTAAAAAAGAAAAGGAAAACAGGGAAAAGAAGCGACCTCCATGGGGTCGCAGTAGCCTCGTACCGATGTCGATAACAAGCAAAATGATAAATTGTCTATATCGCCTGGTATGGATTGAGATTTTAAATATTGCCCTAGGTATAGCAATTTTAAGACAAAACAATGATTTTTCAGTAAAATCATTATCAAGGTTTAAAATCTCAATTTGTCTTGAGGATTCGGTCATCGACGGGAACGATACAGTTTCAATATCGTATCGTGTCTTGCTGATAAGTTTTGGTAATTTTTAAATATAAATTAAAAATAAATTTTTTACCTTAAATATTAAACAAATTTAAAATAAGAAAATAGTTAGAAAAAGCAAAAAATATAAAAAAAATTAATTATAATAGTAAAATTAATTTAATTAATTTTGATTATGTAGGATTAAAAAATAAAATAAAATTTAATAATAATAAAATTATTATTCATAATATATAAATAAATAAAATAAATTTGCAGGATACTTTTTAGATTAATTGGATAATTTTATTAAACTTTGATTCAATTTATTTATTTTAACCAAACTATATTGGGGAGTTGATTGAAATTATTATGTAATTCTCAATTAAAATCTGATGCATGTAACTCGCTGCGGGATGCTCATAGCCATGCGGGGACATCGTGCCCTCATAGGGGCCCTCGCGAGGCCACCACTACCTAGTTGGAGCCCCACGGAGGCCCCGCAAGGCAGCTACGACTCTGTCAAGGCCCCATGAGATTATTGTAGCCATGCGGAGGTCGTCGGTATCGCCCGTACCAATGCCGGACGAAACGATAAATTTCCTCTGTGTCACCTAGTACGGGTCGAGATTTAAAATCTTGATCATTATATAATATGTTTTTACTATACGATAGTTGTAGGTGATCTCCCATTTATAGGCGTATTGATGTTTAGAAAAGTGAGTAGGTGAAATGCTAAGGAACTACTCATTGACATTGACTTGCTATTAGACATTATTATGTTACCTAATGTTTAAGAATGTGGACAGGTGTGACTTGTTCTTATCATCATCATCATGACATTGACATACTTTTGCCACTTATCAACTAGTCCCTTGAAATAGTTGTATATAAATTCATTATTGGCTATATCAAGGTTTTAAATGGTGAGCCGTATCGGACAAAATCGATGAAAATTTTTGTTCCGATGTGGGACCGATACTAGAACTGTGCGTGATTTCGGTAAAACACGCGCGATCTAAAACTTTGTGAAGGGCTTATCTGGAAGCAACGGTGACGCAGAGAGGGCGTAGTTGACGCCGATCATGTGTGTGATCGCGATCACGTTCCCTCGGGAAGGCGATCGATGCGTAATCGATGCTCGCACAATTGAAAATTTTTCTAAAATTCATAAATATATAAATTATAATTAAAATATATATTAATTAAAATTATATATATAATATAAATTAATTAAACTGCAAATTTTAATTAAATAAATTATTAATTAATTTATATAATTATATATATTTATATATTTATTATTTTTATTTAAAAAATAAAAATTTAAAAAATAAAAGATATTTTAATTAAAATTCTAAATTCGAATTTATAATTTATGTAAAATTAAATCTTAAATTCTTTTTTAAAAATTAACTAAAATTAAAAAAAAAATCAAATAATTAATATTAATGTTTAAAAAAAATACCAAAATAGTATCGGTACGGACGATACGGTACCAAAACCGTATCGTTTCGGTCGCAGACCGAAATCTCGATACGGATCGAGATTTTGAACGTTGGGTTATGTTACTAGACTTATAAATGTGAGTGACTAATTCACAACGGATTTATCACATTGTAAATGGGAGTATATGCCTTGCATGTGGCCAATTTGGCAAATGACGTTTTGAGAAATCAATGCATAAAAACCAATTGATATGGGTTCAAGTTTGTGTTCTATCGAGTGGATTATGGCTTTATTGAATAATACAGATGTCTTCTGTTAGGCCAGGAAATAATTCAAGGTCTAGGGGCACATCATGATATAAGTTGATAAGAGAACTGAGCTAGCGCATACAGAAAGTTGTATAAATGGGCAACGGGTCAATCTCTCGCAAAAGCGAGAGTTCCGTTCCTCCATGCGTTGGTTACTAGTCTCAAGGGCCAAAGGCCCACCGTGATTTACCTCCCTTACAATGGCCCGGGAGCGGGCTGGTAGGGGTCGCTAGATTGACGGATTCCAATCTTTACACAAATAAGGGAACTGAATTCCATAACAACTGTTGCTATAGAAAAGTTTTCATGGAATACACTACTACTACAATGCATGGCCTTGACGCCTTACTAGAGACAAATAACACTTGCACACCTAAACTGACAAAGGTGTCCTCATGAAGCATCAAGGACTTTATGATTTAAGTCCACTCCTATTATTTTTAGGAGCCTATAGAGTCACATACAAGGTTTATATTCTCAACTTGAGATGTATGTTGAGAGAAACCATAATAATCCATAATAATAATTTAGTGTTAATAATTCTAATTACCAACAGAGATAATTATTCTGATTAAATGACCAAGGATTTAATTGGAATACATTAAGAGTTGATTCATTAACTTGGTGAGTTTAATTGTAAAATTGAGAGTTAATTTATACAATTAAATTATGGGGTTTAAATTATAAAAAAGAGTTAATTAAATTTTAATTTGGAATTTATAAAAGACAGAAGAGTGGTAGAAATTAATTAGGAGAAGATACAATTTAAAAAAAAAATATCAGCATTTTTAGAAGGTTTAAATTCTTTTAGAAATAGTTAATTTCCAAATCTATATTGTTGAGAAAAATTAGAAATGTGTTCTTAAGTTATCTAACCTTTTGATCAGTCTCATATGGACTGATACGTTATTTAGCCCAAATCAAAAGATGGTCGAGAACAATCTCTATAGATAAGAGGTATTGTATCATATTTAGTATGGGAAAATAAATCATGTCTAGATGTAGCAACTCACCCTCTCTCTCTCTTCACTTGCCATTGATAACCTCCTTGGGACATCGATCTTCTTTCCTTACATCAAACACTAGCATCTTTACGATGTGATGAGGAGCTTCAGTTGAATGGTTGAAGTAATAGTCAACTATATCTCTTGTGCGACTCTTGTAAAGGCATGTTGGCATAGGCGGGGTAGCAGGATGCCGCTAAAAACCTTCCATACATAAGGTTAGAATAGAGGGAGACAGAGAGAATCGAAGGAAAGGGGGAATTCGCAACAAAAGAGGATCACCTCTTTATTTAAACGAAAAAAAAATATTATTAATCAAAATTGAATATCTTATAAGAGTCTAAATCTATATTTAAATAGACTTAGAAAGAGAAGGTTTCTTAATGGTAAAAAAAATAAATTAACTTTAATAGAAATTTCTTAACAAGTAAGAAAGCTAAAAAAAACTAAAATAAAAATTTCTTAACAAAACAGAAAAGTAAATATAAAAATTTTAAACTAAAAAAATTTAAAATTTAATAGAAAATTCGAACCAAATAAAATTAATAATAAAATATTAATGAAGTCCTAAATAGCGGCGGCAATACGCCATGGTCGTGGTCTGATCCATAGTTAGGTCGTGGGGGGAACCAAGGTTGTCGACTGGTCCACAGTTTGGTCGTGGTAAGGACCACGATTATGGTGGGGAAACACGGGCAAGGCGTGGTCCTTGCTGGAGGTCCCATGTCGAGACATGGAATGATCTACGCCCGTAGTGGTGACCACAGGTAGGTTGTAGTAGCCTCTAAGAACTCCTTTACGCATCGTTCCAATCCCATATGAAGCATATCCATATCAGGGGGCCATAGAGATGTTAAAATCTTTGTTTTGGGGCTCAATTGTTCTTTGTTATGGCTTGGAAGAAGACAAGATCGCATCGCAAGATAAAAGTTGAGTAAACTGTTGGATGTGCCTACATCAATCACCCGGGGTTGAAAAAAACTCGTCTTTGAGTTCGAACCAGTGTCATCCTCTTCTTTAGCATAAGGACTTTTATTTTCTATTTCATCCACTCGCTTTATTATGCCCTTTTTTGATCCAAAATGATGCATACTTAGGTTAAGGGATATGAGCATGTCGTGTTGTGATGGATGCGTTTGCATCAGACTCCCGGGGTTGAAAAGAACTCGTGCTCGAGTTTCGATTTGATAGACATTATCTAAAAGAGGAGTGAAATCCTTTTGTCGGGGTGTTAGTACAATATTTTGTCCTCCAATATGGGCGCTCGCCGTTATCAATCAATCGCCCCTTGTTTTGTCCTTGAAAGAGAGATTAAACAATGTTTTGTGGCCATCTTCACAATGTACTTCATCATCATCATACTCGTCGTAAATGGGTTGCCCATTACCTCGTCAATGTTATCATCATTATGGACGGGGTCTCCTATGTTTTCTCCAATTTCTTCATCGTAGATAGAATCTTCTATGTCTTCTTCATCATCATAAACAGAGTCTTAAATTTCCTCATCATAGATAGAATCTTCCATGTCTTCATCATCATCGTAGATAGAGTCTTCATACCATTCTTTACGACCACAATATTCTTGATAACGTAGAATTTTAGAGCGTCGAAGAGATACCTCAAGTTCTCGTAGTGTTACACGCTGAGTTAACGTTCTAATTTTTCTTCGTAGATTCTTGATGATCTCTTGGGAACTTCGATCCTGGGATGAGGTTTCCTCAATCTGAACTTGTCAGTCACGACTATGATCACAACCATGACGACCATCTATGAAAATCTCAATCACCGATATAACTCTGACTTGTCTTTGTAGATCCCTGATGGTCTCTTGGGAACATCGATCTTAGGGTACGACTTCCTCAATCAGAATCTGCCGATCACATCCATAACCATGATCATGACTGTCACGCTCCGAGGGTATACTTGTCTGTCGACCGGATGGTACCCTCTAGTTACAATAAAAGATACAATACCGATACAAGACCTACATAGCCGCTAACACCCACAAATCACATATCATAATAAAATAACCCTGATAGATATTAGAAATATAACGACACACAGATATGCACCGGTGCGATTTTGACACAATAAGAAAAACATAATAGAAATCAATACCACAACCATAACCAAAATGCGGAAGCAATATAGAATAAAATCCAAAACATACAATCCAAAATAATACAGCACGAATACGGAATAAGATCCAAACGTTCAGTGTGAGATGGGATAAGCTGGTGGAACTCCGAGCACACCAAGGGATCTTCTAGCTGCTACTTGGGCGACAGAAAAACCCAGGGTCTGTGGTAGAGCTGTCAAGTTGGGTTAGACCCGTAGGGTTGGCCCGCCCCACCAAATAATTTAAGCAGGTTGGGTTGAACTTTTATTAACTCGCTATTTTAGCAGGCCTAAACGGATCGACCCGCGCGGGTTGCGGGTCTAGACGGGTTGACCCGCCGTGGCACAGGTTGGCCCGCGGGTTGAGAAATGTCAAAAGACAAGTTTTTCACCATTACAATCTTCTTCTATCACACATACACCTTAACAAAGTATAAAAGAAATTAAGAGTAAAGAACAAAAGAATATTTTTTATATTCTAATTATTTTTTATTATCTTGTCACTACTATTCTAATCGATATAGGAAATAATGACATATCAAAATCAAATAATTACTCAGGCTAAAAAATCTCAATTGAATCTCTATTTGAATGAGCAAAAATTTACATTTATATATTATCAAGATTTGGATATTTTGGAACATTGGAAAGGAATCAAAAACATCGACACTTAATTTTGTAAGTCGATAATTGAATCTCAATTATAAGATTTTAGTTACTTCAAATATTTATTTTTTTAATCATAGTACTCTGTCTTTCAGATCATTACCTCAAGCCCTCAACACCTCAGTAATTTTAGATATATTTTTTAAATTTGTGTGGCCCGCGGGTTGGCCCGCCTAACCCACAACCCGCCTTGGGTTGGATTGGGTTGGAAATTTCTCAACCCGCCCCTCTCCGCTAAATATTGGATTTACGACGGGTTGGCCCGCCCCGCCATGGGTCGGCCCGTTTGACAACTCTAGTCTGTAGTGGTGAGTATAAGACTCAGTGGTATAGGAAAGATAGTGCATGAACTAAATAAACATATGGAGATCAACAGGTATACAGTCTTAAAGGTAATAACAAATAATCATCAGTATAAAAATAATAAATGCGTATACCAACCTGATCCACCAGATGTAATATAATGTACTGACTTACATGAAATCTGCAATGACAACTCATAACAACCTGAGTAATTTGCAACAACGTAACACGTGCAAATAACATGCATGAATAATAACATACCTGTGATCAACTCATAATCAAAATGAACAACATAGAATCAACTGTAAAAACTAGCTTGGTCCATCTAATACGGAATCATAATGTTAATTAAATGCACATAACAACCTGATCCAACTCTTACCCAAGTACTCCACATACAACAGTATAGATCATGCAAATGGTATGTATGAAGATATACAAACATATGCAGCAATTATAGCTCAATCAAATACAACATATCACAAGCATATGCAATATGCTCCTCCACGGCTATGCATATGCATGGTTACTGCCTGCACACCTCGCTACCAAGACCCCGTGTGGCCTGGGTGAACAAAACATGATAACTGTCCCAACTCCAGCTACCACTACTCTCGAGTGACCGAATGGGCAATATAAGTAAGTAGCTATCTAGCGACATATAAGCATCCCTACTGCAAGCAACTCTAGCCACCACTACCCACGAGTGACCGAGTGTTGCACGATAGGACAAGCTGCATGCAACTCCAGCTACCACTATCCCATAGTGGTCGAGTGCTGTAGATATCAACTGTCCATATCTCCTACAACTATTGTCCCACAGTGATCGGGTAGACAGGTATGACTGGTGACTCTCTCAACTATACGAGAGACAGTCGACAATATGCATGTAATGTGATGATGACCCCAATGCACATAAGCCCTCTGACATGCGCACTACTTCACAGGGAGTCATAAACAACAGACATATACATATATCATGCTAGGACCTCTAGTCCGTAAACAACACTCCACTGACGACCCACTCAACCATCAACGGTAATCATGGTTGATAGGAGATACTCAATGCAAGGTAATGCAATAAAGACAGCTAAGTCTATAGTTATAACCATTATCAACTCTAGTGGTATAACATGATGACCAATCAAAGACAACAATTATACTCAGCTATGTGTACCTATGCAATATTCATATATTAAACAAATATATATAGTATTTATAATCAACAATAGTGACGAAACGAGACTGTATAGATATCGAATGAGTATCTCAAAGTTCAACGGCTAAGTATCAAACACAAGAATAAATAGAGTTGAGTCAAGATAATTCCATCTATCATTAACAAAGTTCATGCACCAAGATCAAGATCTACAAGAGTCAAAGAGAAATCATCCACATGATTCGAAGACTTATCTGAGAATCTCCATGTCCAAAAGACCGTCCTGAATCAAGGTCTTACAGTTAACATACAAACATCAACAAGTTCTATCATAAGTTCAATGATGATATTAAATCCCAAGTCAAACCCAAATCCTGATTAGCCAACCCTCAAATATATTAATACAATTACCGATTAATTTTCCACTTCAATCATATTCAATCCCTCGTATAATCCATAATAACACCTCTGCACAATCTAGGGCACAACTATAACACAACCTACTTCATAATATACAAAATCAAAGCTTACCTTCCCCTGTTCAATCAACCACAACTTATCCGAAACACACCTCCATTGTAAATCTCTAAGGTCTAAAGGTATAACAATTCGCAATCACCTAAATAATATGCAATTCCATCGTATTTCACTTAACTGATCTAATTATTCAATCGACCACAATTCAACAACTAATCAATGCTAATTAGATCCAAATCCCAGTTTATAACCATACCTTCCCTTATCCGATTCATAGATCTGCCTTCGCCCACCGTAAGCTATGATCATACGAGAATCAAACACACTTGTAGAATCTGGCCCCCTTGAACCCTAGCTTGACTCATGAAACATCAAAATTTTTGATCGAGAATACTCACTGCAATACAACAATGAAGCCGAATAGAAACCGAAAAGAACCGATCGATTAACATAGACATTACCAGGATTTTGCAAAAACAGAACCACCCCAAACTTCGATCACATAGCTCAAATCCCTCCATCCACAGTGAGCTCTAGAAACGACATTCCTCCTTGCATCAACCCCACAACCAACGCCTCGGAAAGAAGATCGGCTCGGTGCGACTAATGATCAATAGAGCTAGGCAGTGGGACGAGTGGCGGCTGAGGAAGAAGGTCAACAACCATAGCGATCGAGTGCCGGAACGACATTGCTGAGTTGGGATCACACAAGGAGATCCCACGACAAGAAGAGAGCGGCGGCGATGGGTGAGGAGAAGAGGGGTTGCGGCGTTGAGAAGAGATCGGGAGAGAAAAAGAAGGAAAAAAAAAGAGTGGAAATAAAAATAGAAACCTAAGTTTTCTATTTATAACTTAGATTAATTAAACCTATTAACTCCTAAATATATGATAATCTAAATAGGCTTCCTCAAAGCCTATTAAATCTGTCCTATAAAATATGATAAAAATTCTAATTAAATTTAGAAAAAATCTAAAAATGTTAGAATATTGTAGATATGATTAGGGATAATTATTATCCCTAAATATCTGTTAGGAATAATTATTTCTTAGGATAGAGTTTTGATTTATTCCTAGGATAGGGTTTGATTTATTCTTTTGAATAAGCCCTAATCTTGTCTATAAATAGGGCTTCTTTCATGTAAGTTTTAATCCTGAATTACAAATTAACATGGTATCAGAGCATTAGGTTTTTCCGCCGTGACGCACCTGCTCGCGACTTTCTCACGCGAGCATCTCCTCGGGCGCGCGCGCTTCTACGCAGCACCGGTTTTTTTTTCTTTCCCGGCGCATCAACCTAGCCGTCGCCGACCCCCGCGCTGCGCCTGCCTCCTTTACGCTGCCCTCTGCTTCTCTTTCTCCGGTAGGCCACTGCGGTGTTCATCGTGATCTTCTCCTCTCCAGCGCGTGCACCTCACAACGTTCTCGTGATTTCCGCGGCCGCTCCCGTTGAGCCTCCCACCTGCAGCGCCCGATCACCGGACATCCTCGCTGCCACCGCAGCCTCTTTCTTGGCGAACCCACCGTGCCGACGGTCCTCCGCTGTGAGCTGATCCTCACACCTCTCCGCTTTCTTCGCTGAGAGAAATCCTGGCCATCGCGATCCTCTCCTTCCCGCGCCCAGTATCTTCATGCTACCTGCCTCGACGGCCATCACCCTCTCGGTGGCGGAGGACGCCCTTCTCCCTCCTCCATCGTAGAAGCCGCAGACCCCACCGATAGTTTCCGCACTGAGAGCAGTGATGCTTCGAGGTTGATCGGCTTGTCCTCCATCGAATTCTTCAACATCATCGCCTCCCGCTTCCACCTCCTGCGAAGCCGCGTGCCATCTTGTCCCATCCGCCGCCAGAGCTGCCGCCTCCTTCCGCTTCTCCGCCGCCGACAGCCTTCACAGGAAAAGATTTTCCCTCTTCTCCACAAGAAGCTGTCCAGAACTTGACAAGATTCGCTTCACTCATGCGGCTACCTCCGGACTTCAAAACCGGATTTTCCAATCTTTACCAACCACGCTACGCGGCACCGCCTCGCTCGAGCCTCTTGGATGGTAAGAATTACTCTTCTTGGGCCTCTTACATCGAGCTTTGGCTTGTTGGACGGAGGTTATGAAACACATCTCACACAAATTGAAGAGGATATTCAAGTGGCCGATCGTCCTTTACGGAGAAAGGTTGATGCTCAGTTGAGTTGCATTATCCGAGCCACCATCCATCCATCTCTCTGGGATGTCTTCCGGACTCATAAGACCTGCAAGGATGTTTGGATACAAGCTCAACAACTTTTTACTAACACTTCTCGGCGACTCTATCAAGCTGATGGCCTCACGACCATCCTTAATACCCATCGATCAAGGAGTCTATGTCAACTTATTTGGGATCAATCTCTAGCCTTCTGTGTGAGTTCAATGACCTGCTCCCACCCGCGGCCACTCCTGTTGCAGAGCTTGAAAATCGGAAGAAATTTTTTATGTCTCTGGCGTTATACGGTGCCACGATTACTCTCATGTGATCGGATCGATATGGCAGCCCCAGAGGCCACCATGGACTCACCGAACTCTCCTCCGTGTTCCTACCAAAGTATCGACATTACCATCTTCCATTCCGGTTGACTCTTCAAGATTGGTCTCGAAATAACAACAAACCTCCACCGGTAAGAACGGCAAAGGACGCCCTGTGTAATCATCACATCGACAGACACACGATTGATAAATGCTGAGTCTCCACGGTCGACCTCCTCAGATCCGCTTCGGGACGCTCGCAGAGTTCTCACACGCCTTCGGCTTCCGGCTCACAATGACATCACCCAACTCCACCGCCACCAACACCACCCAACTCCACCGCCTTCCTACGATGACTTTAAGTGGTATGAGGTCGACAGGAGTCTAATTCCTCACGCCATACAAGCCGAATTCCTTCACGCATATCTCGCCTTCGGTCCTCGTACTTGACTGGGCCACCGATCATATCACCGTAATAGATCTCTTTTTCCTCACTATCTACTGTTATTTACCATTCATTACTATGACAAACGGTTCTCGACTCACCCCAAGGTGTCGGTATTGTTCATTCTTCTCCATCTCTTCCCATTCAGAATGTTCTTTATGCTCGAGCTCCTTTAATTTATTATCAATAAGCCACTCACTCGGCCTCGATTGTGTCATCTCATTCACTAAATCTTCGTTTCATTACAGGACCGAGTACGGGAGGATGATTGGCTCGGATGTGAATCTCTACGGTCTATATCAACTTCACCAAAACTCTCTTGTTAGTGCAAGAAGATCTCCACTTGTTGTCTACGCCACTGGGACATCCCGGTCTTGATAAGTTAAAACAATTACATCCTAGTCTGCCCTCACTTGTAGTCTTTATCTTGTGAGTCATGCCGCCAGTAAGCAAGCAATGCACGTAGTTCATTTTCTCCTCGTGATTTTGAGTCGGGCTTCTCTCGCTTTAGTTCATTCTCGATATTCGGGGTCCGAGTCGTGTGTTACCTCTACATTAGGGTCACGATATTTTGTTACTTTTAGAGACGATTTTTCCACAGACTTGGTTATATCTCGATGAAAGATCGCTCAATTGTTTTCTATTTTTCAATCTTTTTAATGAAGTCAAAACACAATTTGGTATCCTCTTCGATCCTCGCAGAGTGATAATGCACGTGAATATCTATCTACTCCGCTTCAAACCATTTCGCATCTCACGGCATATTACATCTAAGTCTTGTCCTCATACCCCCAACAGAACGGAGTCGCAGAACGCAAGAATCGCCATCTTCTCGAGACCACCCTGACTCTTCTCCTTCACTCTCACGCCTCTTCGCTAGCGCGCCAGTACTTCATCGCATGTTATCTCATCAATCGCATGCCTTCCTCTACTTTACAGGTCAAATACCTCATCACGTACTTTATCCAAACACCTTCATCCTTTACCACCTAGTGGTCTTTGGTTCTATATGCTTTGCTCATGCTCTTGATCCCGACATTGATAAACTCTCTCCCTCGATAAATGTGTTTTCCTTGTACCCACGGCCTCGTAAAGGATATAAGTGCTATTCCCTACTCTCCGCAGATTTCATCTTTGCCACGCCACGCGTTCTTCGATTCGCCTTTCTTTGGGTCTTTAGAGTCATCGTCCGAGTTTCATCCTTCTATGCTCAGATTACTGATCCTCGAAGTTTCTCTATCACCCTCAGCCCCAATTCCTCCTCCGTTGCAGGTTTATCAGCGCCGTCCTTGTTCTGCTTTGCTACCGGCCAACACTGACTCTGCCATGGAATCATCTCTGGAGCTAGATCCTCCGCTCCCTCCTCCGGTCCGATTCTCAATCGATATTCCCATCATTGCTTCGAAAAGGTATACGCCCACTCGTAATCCTTCTCCACATTATGTTTCTTTGAGTTACCATCGCCTATCTCCTTCCTATTATTCTTTTGTCTTTCCTCTTTGCCGCTCTGCTTTCTTCCAAAGACCGCAGGAGATGATTGCTCATCCAGATGGAAACAGACTATGTTAGATTTAAATGAGTGCTTTACTGAGTTGTGGAACTTGGGATCTCGCTTCCTCTACCACCGTGAAAGTTGTCATTGTCGACGGGTATATACAGTGAAGGTCAGTCGACGAACAAATTGACGGCTTAAGGCCTGCCTCGTTGCTAAAGGTTATACTCGAGATCTTTGGATTAGATTATGGGGACACGCTTTCCCCGCCAAGATGTCCTCTATACGCTTACTCTGTCCATCTGCGATTCAACACCGGTCTCTTTATCGTTAGATATCAAGAATGCGTTCTTACACGGTGACCGCTCGAAGAAGTCATACGGAGCAACCTCCGTGTTTTGTTGCTCAGGGGGAGTCTTCTGATCTTGTGTGTCGCTTGCGAAAATCTTTATACGGTCTCAAGCAGTCACCCAGAGCATGGTTCGATAGATTCAGTATTGTAATTCAACAGGCGATGACTCGTGAGCGAGGTCGACCATTATCATCTTTATCGCCACTCATCGACTGGTTGCATCTACCTAGTGGTTTATGTTGATGATATTGTCATCACAGGTAGTGATCATCTCGAGATCTCACAGGTAAAACAGCATCTTTTCAAACATTTCCAGACAAAGGATCTCGACAGACTTAAATACTTCTTGGGAATAGAAGACACCCAAAAATGGGATCATTATATCTCAAAGGAAGTATGCAATGGATATTCTAGAAGAAACAGGAATGTTAAACTCAAAGACAGTTGACAACCCTATGGATCCTAATGTCAAGCTCCTACCAAATCAGGGGGAGCCTCTACTAGATCCTGAACGATACAGGCGATTAGTAGGAAGACTAAGTTACCTTACTGTTACTCGTCCAGATATCTCATTTGCAGTAAGTGTAGTAAGTCAGTTTCTCAACTCTCCATGTAAAGAACATTGGGATGCTGTGATTCGCATTGTTTGATATATCATAGGCGCTCCAGGAAAGGGTCTTTTGTATGAAGACAAAGGACATACTCGAGTTATAGGATATTACAGATCAGGTGCGAGATCTCCCATTGATAGGAGATCTACTGGTTTTTGTATATTTGTTGAGATAACCTTGTTTCTTGGAAAAGCAAAATGTTGTGGCAAGATCCACAGAGGCAGAGAGTATCGAGCTACTGGCCTTAGCCATAAGAACTTATATGGCTCAAACGATTGCTTGAGCTAAAATTTGGAGACGTTACACAAATGTCACTTATATGTGATAATCAGGCCGCCATGTATATCGCCTCAAATCCAGTTTTTCATGAGAGGACAAAGCATATAGAAGTCGACTGTCACTTTGTCAGAGAGAAAGTCATATCTGGAGAAATATCTACTAGTTTTGTACGATCACAAGAGATATATTTACTAAGTCACTGAGAGGTCCCCGAATTGACTACATATGTAACAAGCTGGGTGCATATAATTTATATTCTTCAGCTTGAGGGGGAGTGTTAGAATATTGTAGATATGATTAGGGATAATTATTATCCCTAAATATCTGTTAGGAATAATTATTTCTTAGGATAGAGTTTTGATTTATTCCTAGGATAGGGTTTGATTTATTCTTTTGAATAAGCCCTAATCTTGTCTATAAATAGGGCTTCTTTCATGTAAGTTTTAATCCTGAATTACAAATTAACAATTTCTATAGAATATTGTTCCTAATTAACAAGCATTATTTATTATTATTTTATTTTCTGATATCTTACATTCTCCCCTATTAATAAAAATTTGGTCATTAAATTTCCTACCCAAGTACCTTAAATAAGTCATGCTAATCCACTCAAATACTTCACGAAGAGTTAGGCACCTCATTAAACGATAATGATCCCAATAACCAATATGATCGATGTATAGGAACTCTCTTAATCTCATCTGTAAACTACAAGGTGGAGGCAAAACTCTACACATCTGACAAATCTGCATTGTATTCCATCACCGATTGAACGATCATGTTGCTTGAGGCTAAAAAATTTCCTGATGATGAGACACACAACATGACACTGGAAAATACCTCCTCTTTGCATCAATACAAGTTAAGTATTCAATAGTGTCATCACGATTTTCTAACCAGGTTCAAGCAACTCAATGGTCACAAATATCGCTTACAAAGATGATGTCAGACTAATCCAAATACTCTATGAGTCCTCGATTCCTTAAATCTAGGAATATGGCTGGAGCACCAGTAAATCCAAACAACATCACCAAAACTCATCATGTTCACACCGAGTGTGAAATGTCATTTTTTGCACATCTACATCTTCCACTCTAAGCTAATGATATCCTGGTCCTAAACCAAACCTAGAATATATACAGGTGTTCTTTAGCTAATCTAAACAAATCATCTATCTACAACAGATGATATTCCTTCTCAACAACTACTACATTCAGTCGTCGACAACGATGACACACATAGTGTCATCCAGTATGGGGTTTTCGATACTAGAGTCATTTCCGGAATTATTTCGAACACATACTCCACTTTCCTATGCAGTGGCAAGCCTAAGAGTTCCTCTGAAACGACATCCGAATACTCTCAAACTATACACACATCTAAGAGGCATGACATACTAACATTCCAAAATTTAGCTATCCCTAGGGATATGTCTGCAGTAAAGGTATGTCTATCGAAGTCTAAGGGCATCCCTTAACTTCTTGGTTGTTGGTCAACATCTCACATGATGGTAAAGATACCACCAACCCACAAAGTCAATGTATAGGAACTCCTCTAATCCCATCCAAAATCACTCTAAACTTAATGAAGATGAATTACCCGTATCAATCAATATATCTGCTAAGATAATATTTCGAATGACTAATCCTTCGACCCTCTATGCCTCCTCTCGAGTGATGATGTAAACCCATCCAACTTTTGTTCTTGATGACTTAGTTCCTGTAAGTGCAAAAGATTGCCCTTAGACAGTGTCGGTGTGATAATTCGTTCTTCAGTGATGATTTTTATTGTCGAAGTTGTGGATCGTCCTTCTGAAGGCAATATCAATGGTCTTCAACTGAGTCTTCAAAGTGCATCCTCTCATCATATATATACTGGTTGCCTATTGTAGAAGCAGATAGACTGATCCAATTGGATAATCTGACTTTGCATGTCTTCCTAATCTGCACTGCACGCACATAATCTTTTCGGAGTCGTTCTTCTGATTTCGCTGATAAGCATGAGAGGGTTCTGATGATCTGTCGTTGGTCTTCTGTGGTCGAAAAGTAGCTTATAACCCATGACACCGATCTTGCTCCTTTTGTCCAACATTCGGAGGCTTCAAATTCCAATATTTAACATGCAATGTCTATTTATCGGTTTTCAACTCTTAAAACACTTGTACGAAATCATTTCTATACTCATGACTCGATCTAATGCCTACTGGTAGGAGCTCATAGAAGATCCAAGCATCCTGATCCAAATGTAAGCCAATAGACCCTGGGTGGCTTAAGACATCCATTCAACTTTTTGAGCTATTAGGTGGGCGTAAACTTTGCAAGTCTAATGACCTTGCATGGTACTCCCATTACCGAACGATCACCCTACTTGAAGTTCAAGAATTTCCTGACAATGAGTCAAAGAAAATGACGCGGGAAAATACTCTCTCACAATATCACAAAATCGTGACCAAGTGATATACTATTCCCTGAAGATTATTTTCTACATCTTCAACCAAGTAACAACCTGATCTCGAAAATGGTATGCAACCTCAAGGATCAAAATCTCTATGAAACACCGTAAACTAATCCACCATAATTTACATCAACAATAGTATACACGCCTTATCCATTACCTTAAGTAATGATCTAACTAGCATAGTTAGTGAAAATCCCTAAGACAGTAATCTTTGATCTCCAATAAAAGGTGACTGTCTAACATCTACTTTCCGACTCGGTATCAGTCAGCTCTCTAAGGTAATTTACCTTTTCGAAAGCAGGTACATGTCTAATGGACTTAACCTGTCATTTCTATGGTCAACCCACACCATGACTACAAATAGTAACTAACACACTACATGACATGCCCTGTTATGAACAACTAAATGTATAATCGACAGTAAGATATATAATCACCAATACCATACCTTAAATGCTATTGCTTGGAGATATCCCATCGTTGTCAGTCCCAAAACTCACAAAATCAAAACCGAGGAAAACAAAATTTGATGTCCGAACGAAATAAAATCTGAAAGTGGACTTCGCAACTTAGGGCTCTGATACTAATAAAATTGTCACGCCCAAAGGGTATACTTGTCCGTCGACCGAACAATACTCTCTAGTGACAATATAAGATACAATACCGATATAAAGCCCACATAGTCGCTAACACCCACAAACTACATATCATAATAAAATAACCTTGACAGATATTAGAAATATAACGACACACAAATACGCACTGGTGCAATTTTGACACAATAAGAAAAACATAATAGAAATCAATACCATAACCATAACCAAAATGCGGAAGCAATATAGAATAAAATCCAAAACATACAATCCAAAATAATACAACACGAATATGGAACAAAATCTAAACACTCGGTGTGAGATGGGATCAGCTGGCGGAGCTCCGAGCACACTAAGGGATCTTCTACCTGCTACCTGGGTGATAGGAAAATCCAGGATCTGTGGTGGTGAGTATAAGACTCAGTGGTATAGGAAAGATAGTGCATGAATTAAATAAACATATGGAGATCAACAGGTATACAGTATTAAAGGTAATAACAAATAACCATCAGTATAAAAATAATAAATGCGTATACCAACCTGATCCACCAGATGTAATGTAATGTACTGACTTACATGAAATCTGCAATAACACAACTCATAACAACCTGAGCAAATATGCAATAACGTAACATATACAAATAACATGCATGAATAATAACACACTTGTGATAACTCATAATTCCTATCTTTTTACGCTAATCATGGACGAACTCACTGGACACATTCAAGACACAGTACCGTAGTGTATGTTGTTTGCAGTTGATATTGTTTTGGAAGATGAGACACGTGAAGGAGTAAATGCAAAACTAGAATCTTGACGGGAAACACTAGAAGTGAAAGGTTTTAAGCTTAGTAGAGTGAAGACAAAATATATGGAATTTAAATTTAGCAATATTAGACGTAATGAGACAAGTGTTAAGATAGGAGATAACGAGTTGGCTAGAACTGAGAGTTTTAAATATTTGAGATCATTTTTGCAAGATGATGGAGGGATTGAGAGAGATGTCTTACATGAAATACAAGCATGATGGTTGAAATGGAGGAAAGCGTCGGATGCTTTATGTGATTATAAAGTGTCTCTAAAACTTAAAGGGAAGTTCTACAAAACGGCGATTAGATCTGCTATGTTATATGAAGCTGAATGTTGGGCTACGACTCGAGCACATGAGCAAAAGATGAGAGTTGCAGAGATGAGGATGTTAAGGTGGATGTGCGGACATACGAGGATGGACAGAATAAGAAATGAGAGTATTAGAGAAAAAGTTGGTGTTGCATCTATTGAAGGAAAGCTTCGAGAAACACGTTTACGGTGGTACGAACATGTACTTAGACGACCAATAAATACTCCAGTTAGGCGATGTGAAACGATGTCAAATATACACATCAAACGAGGAAGAGGAAGATCAAAAAGGTTTGGTTAGCAATAATAAAACAAGATAAAATTTATTTAAATATAGATGATGATATAGTAGGGGATAGAGTCTAATGACATAGAAGAATCCATATAGTCAACTCCACCTAGTGGGATAAGGCTTTGTTGTTGTTGTGATCAACACATAATCATATGAACGACGTATAATCAACTGTAAAAACTAGCCTGGTCCATCTAATGCGGAATCATAATGTTAATCAAATGAACATAACAACCTGATCCAACTCATACCCAAGTACTCCACATACAAAAGTATAGAACATGCAAATGGTATGTATGAAGATGTATAAACATATGCAACAATCATTGCTCAATCAAATGTAACATATCACAAGCATATGCAATATGCATCAAACATAAATATGCGCATCCACGGCTATGCATATGCATGGTCACTGCTTGCACACCTCGCTACCACGACTCTGTGTGTCCTGGGTGAACAAAACATGATAACTGTCCCAACTCCAGCTACTACTACTCTCGAGTGATCGAATGGGCAGTATGAATAAGTAGCTATCTAGCCATATATAAGGGTCTCTGCTACAGGCAACTCTAGCTACCACTACCCAAGACTGGTTGAGTGTTGCACGATAGGATAAGCTGCACGCAACTCCAACTACCAATATCCCATAATGGCTGAGTGTTACAGATATCAACTGTCCATATCTCCCGCAACCACTGTCCCACAGTGACCGGATGGACAGGTATGACTGGTGACTCTCTCAACCACATGGTTGACATAGTCAACAACATGCATGCAATGTGATGATGACCACAATGCACGTAAGCCCTCTGACATGCGCACTATCTCACAGGGAGTCATAAATAATAGACATATACACATATCATGTTAGGACCTCTAGTCCATAAATAACACTCTACTGACGACCCACTCAACCATCCACGGTAATCATGGTCGACAGGAGATACTCAATGCAAGGCAATGCAATAAGACAACCAAGTTTACAGTTATAATCATTACCAACTCTAGTGGTATAACATGATAACCAATCAAAGAGAACAACTGTACCCAGCTATGTGTACCTATGCAATATTCATATATTAAACAAATATATATAGTATCTATAATCAACAATAGTGATGAAACGAGACTGTATAGATATCGAATAAGTATCTCAAAGTTCAACGGCTAAGTATCAAACACAAGAATAAGTAGAGTGGAGTCAAGATAATTCCATCTATCATTAACAGAGTTCATGCACCAAGATTAAGATCTATAAGAGTCAAAGAGAAATTACCCACATGATTCGAAGACTTATTTGAGAATCTCCACGTCCAAAAGACCGTCCTGAATCAAGGTCCTACAGTTAACATACAAACATCAACAAGTTCTATCATAAGTTCAATAATGATATCAAATCCCAAGTCAAACCCAAATTCTGATTAGCTAACCGACAAATACACTAATACAATTACCGATTAATTTTCCACTTCAATCATATTCAATTCCTCGTATAATCCATAATAACACCTCTGCACAATCTATGGCACAACTATAACACAACCTACTTCATAATATACAAAATCAAAGCTTACCTTCCCCCGTTCAATCAACCACAACTTATCCGAAACACACCTCCATTGTAAATCTCCAAGGTCTGAAGGTATAACAATTCGCAACCACCTAAATAATCTGCAATTCCATCGTATTTCACTTAACTAATCTAATTATTCAATCGACCACAATCCAGCAACTAATCAATGCTAATTAGATCCAAATCCCAGTTTACAGCCATACCTTCCCTTATCCGATTCGTAGATCTGCCTTCGCCCACTGTAAGTTATGATGATACGAGAATCAAACACACTTGTAGAATCTGGCCCCCTTGAATCCTAGCTTAACTCATGAAACATCAAAATTCCAGATCGGGAATACTCACCGCAATATAACAATAAAACCGAATAGAAACCGAAAAGAACTGATCAATTAACATAGACATTACCGGGAATTTGCAAGAATAAAACCACCCCAAACTTCGATCACATAGCTCAAATCCCTCCACCCACAGTGAGCTCCAGAAACGACATTCCTCCTCCTTGCATCAACCCTACAACCAATGCCTCGGAAAGAAGATCGGCTCGGTGCGGCTGGTGATCAGTAGAGCTGGGCAGTGGGACGAGTGGCGGTTGAGGAAGAAAGTCAACATCCATAGCAATCGAGCACCGGAACGGCATCGCTGAGCTGGGATCGCATGAGGAGATCCCACGACAAGAAGAGAGTGGCGGCGATGGGTGAGGAGAAGAGGGGTTGCGGCGTTGAGAAGAGATTGGCAGAGAAAAAGAAGGAAAAAAATGAGTGGAAATAAAAATAGAAACCTAGGTTTTGTATTTATAACTTAGATTTATTAAACCTATTAACTCCTAAATATATGATAATCTAAATAGGCTTCCTCAAAGCCTATTAAATCTTTCCTAAAAATTTCTATAGAATATTGTTCCTAATTAACAAGTATTATTTATTATTATTTTATTTTCCGATATCTTATAATGACAACCATTCATGGATCTCCGAGATAACTCCGTGATTGATCTCTGTAGATCGATGAGCTCATAGGTACTTTGATCCTAGGGTGCGACTTCCTCAATCAAAACTTGTCTGTCACGTCCATGACCACGACCACAACATCCCTCCATAGATCTAGGCTCTGATATCAACTGACTCAGGCGGGATAGCGAGATGACGCTAAAAATCTTCTATGCATGAGGTTAGCATAAAGGGAGGCAGAGAGAATCGAAAGAGGGGAAATTCGCCAACAAAAGAGGATCACTTCTTTATTTAAACAAAAAAGAAATATTATTAATCAAAACTGAATATCTTACAAGGGCCTAAACTTATATTTAAATAGGCTTAGCTTAGTATAATAACTCGCTTTACATTAACAAGGTGGGGAAATAGAATCAATAGAAACACATTAGTAATGATCGCCACCATCAACCTGCATTTGTCTCGCTTATTTAGGTCACTTCATGAATCGTATCACTCCGTTGGTATGTCAAGCAATATCACATGTAATATTTAGAGCAATTAAATTTAGTTCTGTAACTTGCTTGACATTAATAAGGTGAGAAAAGAGAACCATCAGAAACACATATTGATAAAAGATCATCAAGAAGTTGTGTTTGTTTAATTTCTTTGGGATTACCATGGTCATCTATAAGAGGGTGAGCATAAATGCTTGTGGATTGAAATCTAAAAAGAGTTCCATAATTATTTCCTTTTGGATGCCTTGTTAGTCTTATTAACATAAATCTATGCACATAAAAAGTCAATTGAAAGAGTTCTCAAATTGTCCTTCCTTCCAATGCATCAAAATTGTATCAAATAACACTCGCATGTGCCCTGTTGGAACAAACAATAATCGAAGTCCAGAGTCGGTCCTCGATGTTTTTGGGTCCTGGGCGAAGAAAAAAAAAAGGTCCTTTTATAGATAAAAAAAAAATTTTCTCAAAAAAAATAGGCCCCTTTTCTCTATAACCCTTAAAAATTTTTGATTGGGCCCTGGGTGGGGGCCCCAGCTGCCCCTGCCCAGGGCCGGCTCTGTCGAAGTCCTATGGACATATTGTGATATACGGTGATAAAAGGATTAAATTACATAGCAACCAACGTTGTGGAAATACTTTTTTAGAACCCATCACTTCTAATATTGAATAATCTCGATAATTTGCTAGAGACCAATCAACACTTCCATATCTAAATTGATGAAGATATTTTGTGTGAGATTAAAGAGTTAATCATTTAGGTGTATTACCATTATATATAGAAGTTCATAGTCATATACACAATGTTTGAGTTCTCAACATGTGAAGTTAGAAGTAAGAGAAATCAAAAGGATAATTAAGAGTTAATTATCTTAATTAATTATTAGAGGATTTAATTGGAATAAATTAAGAGTTAATTTATTTATTAATTGAATTAGTACAATTAAATTTATTGTGTTAATTAAATTTTAATTAAGGTGATAGCTATTTTTTAAAAGATGAATTGAAGCTAGAATTAATTCTGTGAGAGTTGTGAGAATAAATTTAAATATGAAAAATTTTTAGAAATCATTCTCTTAAAAAAAATAAAAGGCTTAAAACATTTTTAAATGATTTTTTTTGTAAATATTTTTCCAAATTGAAATGCTTCAAATTAAGGAATTAGTTCCTAATTAATAGGCTTTTAAATAAGCAAGAAAATTAAGTTCTTATCTTTATGAAAATTAATTAACTAATGGACTTAAGAGTATAAGATGACTTAGAACCATCTCCATAAATAAGGGCCTTGCTATAGGAGAAAAAGAGAATTTTAGAGTTGTCTAAAACCTTAGCCACTTTCTCTTCCCCTCTCTCATAGTAGATATAAGTGTTAGGTCATCACAGTAGATGAACCCTTACTCGCATGGAAAAAATTGTGGTATTTTTAAATTTTACCAACTCCTTCGTTCATGTGTAATTTAGATTAAACAACTATAAATCAAAAACACCTTTCCATTTGTAATACATGTGACGTAGTCGCATCCAACAATATAATCAACTTTTATCTTGTGATGCGACCTTGTCTTCTTCCAAGCCATTACGAAAAGCAACTGAGCCCCAAAACAAGGATTTCAACACATCCATAGCCCCCTGATATGGATATGCTTCATACGAGATTGGAATGAAGCGTAAAGGAGTTCCTAGAGGCTACCACAATCTACCCGTGGTCACTACCACGGACGTGAATCATTCCATAGCTTGAAACAGGAGCTCCAGCAGGGACCATGCCCTGCCCGTGCTTCACCATCACAGTCGTGGTCCTCACCACGGCCTAACTGTAGACCAGTCGATGACTGTGGTTCCCACTACGATCTAATCTAGACCAGACCACGACCATGGCGCGCTATCGCCGCTATTAAAGTTAGTTTATTTTTTTTACCATTAAAAAGTCTTCTCTTTCTAAACCTATTTTGCTCACCCTCTTATAGATGACCATGGTAATCTCAAATCAAAGAACCAGTTCTGCCTATGATGCATGAGAAATCGTATGCACTTAATAAACTACCAAATGGATTTTTATAACAAATCGCATATAGTGGGTCATTATTTAACAATCCCACTAATGCACTTATCTAGGGATTACATACCTATAGGCATAAGATCACTTACTACAATCACTTTATATAGTATGTATTGATTTTAGACACAAAGGAGATGTCCTATCTCAAAATTGTTTAGAGACATTCAAACACGATTTAAAATTTTGTACCATACCAAGCATCGTGGATAGAATTTATCGTTCCATTCACCGTCTGACACTAATACCAGCATTGACGTCAACACCGCAAGTCACTGCGATCCCGTGGTAACCTTTGTGGGGTCACGGGAGCGCCGTGATCCTATGGTGACTTTCACAAGGGCACCGTGATCATGCAGATTTTTTTATAAATTATTTTATTTTTAATTTTTAATTTTTTAATATTTAAGTTAAAATTTTATTTTAATTAATAAATTTTATATTTAAAAAAAATACCAAAAATATATCGGTACAACATGATATGGTACTCAAACCATATCGTTCTGATTATAAACTGAAACTTCAATGTGGTTTAAAATTTTAAACCATGTATTCAAGGGTGCTATCTTTATGCTTTAGGAATGCCTCACATTATAATTGGCTTATCACTAAACCAATATTGTTACTAGGAACTTTATTCCGATCATCACAACACGATTGATTATAAAAGAGTAATTTCATTAAATAATATGCAATTACAAGAGTCATGAATCCATACAATCTAATTATCTTGAAGGTGTTGGGGATTTTGGCGGGATGAATGCACAACGAAAGGAAATAAAATAATTTTATTATCATCCTAGACATCCCCGATGGCCAAGATTTCTTGTATTTGATATAACTATACGAAACAAGAGAGTTGAGAATAGTTTTCATATCTTCGAGATTTTAAAGAAACTGTAAAAACCACTAGCAAGACTAATGAGTCTTGCCTTTATCGATATCCACATTGAAATCTCCTCAAGATAACTTTCTAAGTCACGAGGGTTCTTCTCCGATCGGTGCTAGTCAAGCGTGGAGAGGAACTTGAGAGAGGAGGATGACGGCTCACCAAGGAAACCCTAAAAATTACATATCTAAAATCTTGCATCAGGAGACCTATTTATAGATTTCTTGATTAGGGAACCATAGGAGGGGTTTTTTCAAAAAATTTCTTAACTGAATTATCACAATTTTATTAAGAAAAGAATCTAAAACCCTAAAACTTTGTAACCAAGAAATCGACGTTAATACGCCACGACCATGGTGCGCTCGACAAGTTGCCGTGGAGGCTGCCACAGTCGTGGTGCTCTCCAAGGCTTGGTCGTGGCGCTTGCCACGACCGTAGAGGGCAACATAGCCAGGTTGTGTTGCCCTCTATCTCGGCTCCTCTCGTCGGCAGAGATTGGCATGGTTGTGTCATGCCTTGGCACGACCGTGGTGGCTTCTGTAAGCCTTGTTTCACCACTACAAAGTACTACATCTTAGCACGGTCGTGGTAGTCTCCAATGCTCCTGTTTTAGCCCTTTTAAGTCTAGTGCAACTAGACAACTTCTCTCTTTGAGAATTTTATTCTCAAACTTGTTTTACATCTCTAGAGAAATTGTATTGCGTGTGACCCAATAGATTCCCGACGATGTTAGTCATTCATAATTAACTATTAATTATGAATAGATCATGAATGACATCTAGCAGTACATCATGCCTCTTAATTGACCGAAAAGTCAAAGTCAATTCTAAAATGTTTCTAAACTCTTCATCTGCTACAGTTATGTGTGCTTGTTCCTTTCACTCATCCTACATCCACTTGGTTCAGGATATGAACTATGTGCTCGTCCCCATTAGGCTGACTATGTCACACCTAGTCCAAGTATAATTCCTTATCATGTAGATTCACATATCTCCATAATGGTATGATATTGTCCACTTTAAGCCTAAGCCTTCGTGGTTTTATTTTTGGCCTATACCCAAAAGGTTTCATACCAATGAAAATAACTTTTCATCTCATAAGCCCATGATATTTTCCATATCTTTTCAATGTGAAACTTTGATTGTTCTCTCAACAATCTCCCCCTCAAACAAAGGACCACATTGGGCCTCCCTCTCAATCCCATCCATCCTCGAAAGAGTTCATCTGCTTGATGTTCGATCCTCAACCCATCAAGTCTTCTTGCCAACTGTTCGGTCCTCCTGATCCAGTTGGACTTCTTGCCAGTTGTCTAGTTCTATTGATCATGACATGGGAGCCCTCACTTCCTTTGTTTGGGGCTCATGGCTCAATATGGATCATTGACTCTGATATCAATTGTTGGTGCAAATAAGATTCACATATCTCCACAATGGTATGATATTGTTCACTTTGGACCTAAATACTCATGGTTTTGTTTTTGGGCTATACCCAAAAGGCTTTATACCAATGAAGATATCTTTTTATCTTATAAGTTCATGATCTTTTCCATGTTTTTTCAATGTGGAACTTTGATTGTTCTCCCAACAATCCCAACACAAGGCACCCTTACTAACATAGAAAACTAACTATAATATGGAGACGAAGAAAAGAAACCATGGGAACTTGATTGGTCACCAAGGGAGAAGAGCCACCAAGAGGAAGAAGAAGAAACACATAGGAATGAGGAATCGTGAAGCCAGTATAGGGATCCTAAGGCTAATATAGGGATTCAACCCTGAATCCCTCAAAAATATCTGAAACCAACTTTTCACTCATTGTCCTCTTGAATCAAGTTAAGATCAAATATGGTTCAGCTATATCTTTGATCAATTAGCCTCTAAATTGAGGCAAAGTTAAGTCATAAGAAAGTTGACTCAAACTTTAATTTTTTAACACAATATAAGTACTAAATTCCTTCTTTAGATCCACCTTTTAAAATTTTAAAGTTCAATAGCTTTAAAAACTCCTTAATAAATCTAAATGAATGATAAATAAATAAATTATCAGAGATTAAGACATTTTGCATCATCCTTGAAGCACACATCAGAGATTAATTGTCGGAATTCTGAACACAAACTAAATGTGAACTTGAACATCCCTCAGAAGCATCAATGTCTCAGAATGTTCTGGATAAAAAGGAGGAAGCTACATGGATTAACTCTTAACATTTATCTGTGTCTGATTTTATGCAGCTTGCATAAAGGGCAGTCCGGTGTACAAAGCTCCTATCAATGTGAATCTTGAGGAAAGGTCTATTGTATGACAACTTTATCTTTTTTTATAAGAGGCTATTTTCGAGATTTAAACTCATGACCTCTAGATCACATGACAACAACTTTACTATTGTGCCAAGGCTCCCCTTCTTTATACAGTTTGCATTTTGTCTAAAAAATATAGAAATGTTATAATGGTTAAGAAATCTAGTGGAAAATGGTGGATGTGCGTTGATTTCGCAGTATATCAAGAATGCTCCTTGGAATGGCCTCTTATATCGCTATTGTAGATATCTTCTAACTATAGGGTATCATTATTGTCAAAAGTCACCTTAAAACATTTCTTTCTATTAGAGGAAGAAAATACCAAACTAAGAGGGGAAGTGTCTCTTCTGAGGAAAACGGTAGCATCCCTAGAAAAGGAAGTCATTAGTGGGAGAAGCCCAAATCTCGGGGAAATCAAAACAGTGATACAACCAGTCCTTGAAGAAGAAAAAGCCCTAGCAAAAGAATTAAAAACAAGTGTCAAAAAAATAGAACAAGTGCTGCAAGAGGTTAAAAATCTGATAGGTGGATGAGTGATTTGGAAAACCAATCAATTGATAGTTCATACATAAAAGCCCTAAAAACAACAGAAAATATTGAACCACCAGCAGTGGGCTTTGTAGCACCATCTCAGTTCAAAACCTCCTTTGAATACCAACGGGTCCTCATTAAACAAAATAACACTATAATATCCTTTCTGGTGGATATTTGTAAACAGGTGCAGGAGCTGAAAAATCAGATAAATTTGTTAAAAGGACAAACAACCCAAACTCCAGGACCTTCTAAGGAGTTGGAAGGAGCAATTGACGACCTTACCAAAAGAATTGCTGGAATTAATCTTACTGAAGGATCAGTAATACCAAAGAAGAAAGGCTCAATATTGGTATTTAAAAATCCTGCTGATATTCTCAACCACGAGAAGTCAAAATAATGTCTTCCAGTGCAAGACATTCTACCAATACACGCTCTCCTGCTGTGGGCACAGTATCAACAGTCCAAGTACCAAGTTCAGAAAATCAGATACGAGACTACAGGCAAGGACAAAGGATGCTATATAATCTTCAAAGAAGGCTACTTCCTAATCAAAGAAGATACAGAAGGTCTATTGAAAGTCAGGTAGATCCTGAGGAACAGCTTGAGATTTCAAGAACAAGAAGAGCGAATATGGTACCTGCAGAAATACTATATTCCACAGGATTCCAGCCTACCAGACACAGAGTATACCAACATTACTCTGAAGAAGATCTTCTGTGCGTGGAAGAAAACCAGGTAGACCTTCCATTAGTAACTGAAGAGAGTCATCAAAGACTTAGAGAAGCAGGATTTCACCATATTCACATGGGATTAGTTATGATCAGAATGCATGCTTTGCATCGAAGAAACACTGGAGCCATGGTCTTAGTGGTACTGCGTGACACAAGATGGAGAGGAGACAGATCTATTATTGCCACAATGGAAATGGATCTCAGTAGAGGAACCCAGATGGTATATGTTATTCCGGATTTAATGATCAATATAGAAGACTTTGCAAACAATATTGAGCTATCCATTCAGACTCATGGATACCAAGAATGGCAAGGAGGAACTAGTAACCTACTAATCACCAGGATGATGGTAGGACGCTTAACTAATACTAGTTTTACTAACTTCTCCTACAATGTTCAAAATGTTACAGATTACCTTGTTAGTAGAGGAGTCAATGCGATTCCTGGAACAAGATTCACCACTGAGGAACTACAACAACAAAGGTGGATATTAAGGGCATCAGAAAGAAGAAACCCTATAGCACCAACCAGGGTTGAAACAAGAACACTCCTGGATGGAAGTATTTCATTACAATTTGAAGGCTATATTCCTATTCCTGAAAATAGGATTACATCTGTAAATCAAGATGATGTGGAGATAGGAGAAGCAGAACAAGAAATTATGGATGTCCTTACAATAGAGGAACCAGTTCTAGAGGTTCAAAAACTCAATACTGCAGCAAAGATACCCACCAGAAAGACTGAAGGATCAATCGGGTATGATCTTTCCATATGCTACAATTATGATATACAACCAGGAAGCAGGCTATTAATTGAAACTGGATTAGCATTCACCATTCCTGAAGGACATTATGGAAGAATAGCTCCAAAATCAGGGATTTCATGGAAAAAGGGAATCCAGATTGGAGCCAGAGTAATTGACAATGACTACAGAGGACAGGTATATATTTTGGTCTTCAATATGACTTCGGACATGATCAAATTAATACAGGGAGAAGTAATAGTCCAGCTCATCCTAGAGAAAGCTAGCATTCTTCCAATCTAGCAGGTGGACCAATTATCCCAAACAACAAGGCAGCAACAAGGATTTGGTGAAGCCACAACTCAAAAAGGAACAGAAGCATGGTATGCGTTACTAAACAAACTATGCCCTCCCTCTACTTCCAGTGAGCAGGCCTTGTTCACACTTAATGATCAAAGGGAATGGACCAATCCATTCTCGGAAGGTGGTGGAATAGAAGCAGATTCCGTTTCAGACGATGAAGATGAAGAAGAAGCTTATCACCGGCAACGGCGACGGTCTCATTATTCTAATTCAGAAGAAATCTGGGATACACTAGGACAGCCTAGTGGTAAATTCGATTACTATGTCAAATACACAGCACCAAAGCAGGACTGGGATATGAGCCTCATCACACCATCATGGGGAGATTCTGATGATGATAAAGAAGATAATCAAGAGGAAGTATTCTACTCCCCAAAAACAACATTCGAAGAAGAAGACAAAGCAGTAGAAGAAGAAGACGAAGCAGTAGCCGATATTGAGGAAATGGTTTTTACCCAACTGGAGGAATCAGAAATGGACTATCCCTTGATGAAAAACATTCTAGCATCATCAGGAGCAACATCGGCCTTCAATCCACCTGATGATTCAGTAATGGGTCCCCCACAATATGGACCCGCATCAAGACCGGCCGGACGTTCAAATCCTTACAATATTATGGACCTTTCAAAATCTTACACATGGCGGTTCAAAGAAGGATATAATAATGAATTATGGCAGTTACCTTCTGCGCAACAACAAACAGGTGCATTACTAGTCTTACCTGATGATATTGGTTTATATAATGACGTCATCTCCAGGTGGGAATCAATTACAACAAATGTAATTGACTCAAAAATATAGGCCGATAAGAGATCCAAAGTTCTATACATTGAAAACTTATTAGGGGAAATTGAGAAAAAGACCTTCATCCAATGGAGAATGATATTCCCAGATCAGTATGATAAGTTAATCAATGCCGCAGATGAAACACAAAATGTTCTATCTCAGATAAGAAGAATAATTACTGAAGATCCCACTTCAGATCAACAATGTAATGAATCAGCTTATCTTGATCCGGAAAGACTAGCATGCCCCAAGATAAAGGAATCGTATCATACATGAACCAAGACAAAGAAATAGCGAAAACAAGGTAATGTTTATCAATGAAGAGTTATCAAGTAAGTTTTATCGAAAAATGCCTCCATTAATTGGAAATTATCTTGAGCAAAAATTTCAGGAGCGATATCCAGGAAATACTATTGGGGTACTTCCACGAATTCATCATGCTTATCAGGAACTCAAAGAAATGTGCAAGCAGGCTTCACTTCAAAGGAGTCTGAAAGACTTGCAGTTTTGCTCAAAGATACCTATTCCCAGCTATTACCAAGGGCAGAAGAGGTATGGCTTGAGGAAGGCTCAGAATTACAAAGGGAAGCCCCATAAATCACATGTTCGTGTGATCAAGAAGAAATACCAACATGACAGAACCAAGGTAAGAAAATGCAAATGCTATATATGTGGTGAAGAAGGACACTTCGCAAGAGAATGCAGGAATAAAACAGGAAACAAAGAAAGAGTAGCAATGCTTAAAGAAATAGACTTGCCAGAAGAGTTTGATGTTGTATCAGTAGATCAAGATGAAACAGAAAGTGATGCCATCTGTAGCATATCAGAAGGAGAAATAGACACAGAGCAACACTGTAATACGGTAACATCCATCCTTCCTGATAAAGAATCTTTACTTGTATTATTTGGTGAAGATAAAGGCTGGCAGGTTCAAGTTAATATTCCAGAAGAACAAGGATATTGCAGCCATACATGGATACGCAATAAGGAAGTCCAAACAATTCATACCACATGCAGATTTTGCGGAAGGGAAACCACAAGCAGGTCCAGAATTCATTGTGACCTCTGTAAACTAACAGCTTGTGCACCTTGTGCAGATTATTACTTACAGCAGGAAGTAATAACAGAGCCAGCGCCAGTGAAACATGATAATAAAGCATTAATCAAAGAACTAACAGATTATGTTACTTTTCTGCTAGCAGAAAACTCAAGATTAATGATGGAGATTGATAGACTCAATCGTAAATCTGCAGAAGAAGTTCTATATAAAGATCTGGAAAAGGAGTTTGAAGAACTAGACCCAGAATCTTCTGAAAAGGTCAGTTATCTTGAAGAAAGAATTATTTCAAAGGTTGACTCTGAATACCATCCTCGAAGAATGATAAACAGGCTTTACAACATGTTGATAATATTGGAAATCCCTAACCATGCTCCAATCAAGGTTAGTGCAATTCTAGACACAGGGGCAACCACTTGCTGCATAGACAAAAGGGCAATTCCTGAAAGTATTCTAGAGAAGAATCCTTATACCATTATAATCAATGGTGTAAACTCAAGACAAGTAGCAAAATGGAAGCTTAAGGGAGGACAAATGATCATAGGGAAAATAAATTGTAATACCCTTCACTTATTCTTTTGACATGTCTCTAGGGGACGGAATCCAGATGGTAGTGGGCTGTAATTTCATCCGAAATATGCATGGAGGACTCCGAATTGAAGGTAACTTAATTACCATCTACAAAAATGTTACCTCTACGATGCGCAAAGAATACACGCAATACAAGAGCTAAGCATGGATGAAGATGAATATCTAGACATTCAAGAGAAGGTGTATTATGTCATGGAACCTTCAAATTCAAAAATCTTCAGAAGGCAGGAAGAGTTGATGGAAAGATTGAAGAATCAGGGATTTATAGGTGACGACCCAACGATGAGATCGTCAAAGAACAAAATTCTACGCAAGATAGACATTATTAATCCCGATATCACAATTCAGTGATAAGCCTTTATCCCACATAACTCCCTTACGGTATAACATTCGAGAAGCATATTAAGGCATTACTCTGTTAAAGGTGATTAGATCAAGTAAAAGCGCATACGTAACTACGGGCGATGATTGTTCACAGTGCACAAGTATCGATCCTACATTCTAAGAAAGAGGTAAAAGGGAAAGAGAGAATGGTCTTCAATTACAAAACCCTGAATGATAATACATACAAAGATCAATACAGCCTTCCCGGAATCAATACTATTCTGAAGAGAGTCGGAAATTCAAAAATATATGCGAAGTTTGATCTCAAGTCAGGATTTCATCAAATAGCAATGGATCCAGAATCTATAGAGTGGACAGCTTTCATCAGCCCCTTCCGATTATATGAATGGACGGTAATGCCATTCGGCCCGAAAAATGCACCGCGATATATTCCAAAGAAAGATGGACTCATGCTTTAGAGGTACGGAAAATTTCATTGCCGTATATATAGATGACATTTTAATATTCTCTGAATCAGAGCAGGAGCATCTAAAGCATTTAGAAATAATGCTTAAAATCTGTGAAGACAATGGGTTGATTCTATCCCCAACCAAATATAAATTGGCTGTAAGGAGAATTGAATTTCTAGAGCGTAAATCGAGAAGGAAAGTCAAACTTCAACCGCATAATAAAAAAGATCACGAGTTCAAGGAAGATCAGTTGAAAACTAAAAAGGGTTTAAGATCCTGGTTAGGAATTCTTAATTATGCAAGGACATATATTCCTAATCTAAGCACTCAGCTAGGACCGCTATATGAAAAAACTTCTCCTCACGGGGATAAAAGGATGAAAGAATCAGATTGGAAGATTATACGAGTTAAAGATAAGGTCCAGCAATTACTAGATCTCGAAATACCCCCTGAAAATGCTTATATAATTCTAGAAACAGATGGATCTATGACTGGATGGGGTGGAGTCTGTAAGTGGAAAATGAGGAAATTCGACCCTCGAAGCAGCGAAAGAATATGTGCTTATGCTCATGGAAAATTTCCAATGATAAGAAAAGCATGATCTTTGAAATATACGACTTACTGGAAACATTAAGCTCCCTTAAAATTCACTATTTAGACAAGGAAGAAATTACTCTCAGAACAGATTGTCAAGCAATCATCAGTTTCCACAACAAAACTGCAAAGAATAAACCTTCCAGGGTCCGATGGATGGACTTCACTGACTATATTACAGGAACAGGGGTAAAGGTTAATTTTGAACATGTTGATAGTAAACTTAATGTTTTTGCAGATGCTCTATCCAGATTGTTTGAAAAGGAAGAGGCAATCCATATGATCAGAACAGAGGATGAGTGGACAAGGATTATGCATCCAGACATAACCACTACGGAGGACTACAAACTTCTGAACCAATATGAATCATTGGTAGCATCATCTCATCAAAATACATTCCCCCCAGAGGACCATGATAAACGCGGGAAAATGGCAGAAGTCGAAGAAAAATCAATCAAACAACTTTGCTTCGCCTTCAAGGAATTTGAGCTCATCCAACAGGTAAAGGAATCTGATTTCCTTTGCAGACGACATTGGGAAGGAGCCAAACAGCAATACTTTTTGGAAAAATCTCCAGACATAATAAAAGTAAGACGTGACATTTGGCGCGTTTCAAACACGCTAAGTGACATATACAGAGACATAAGGCAAATGCCTCCTTGAAAGCAGTGGTGAGCCCAATACAGCTAGAAAGATTGAGCCCCGGGGAGCCATCTTCGTAGCTGTAAAGAGTGTGTTGTCAAATCCGTGTAGCTGTAAAGAGTGTGCTGTCAAATCCGTATAGCTGTAAAGAGTGTGCTGTCAAAATCGTGTAGCTGTAAAGAGTGTGCTGTCAAAACCATGTGTGCTGTGAGTGAACTGTAAAGTCCTTTATGATATCGAAGGGTAGTGGACGCGAAGGACGATGGGGATAATCAATGATCACCCGCTTCGATTCCAATACAATCTATCACTCATTCACCTTCTGGCTTACTTATGGCTTAGGATTTTGTAAAATTTCTTGCTCACCCGACTGGGCACGGCTCTTCCTGGAGTCTTACGTTCACTGCGGTCTTTTGCAATTAATTAACAAAACCGTTCGCCTTATCATAAGCCATTAAGGAAATAATGAAATAAAGATGAATAAAAGGATAGTTAGAGAACCCGTACCTTCAAACCTGGAACATAAAAGATTCTACCAATACACGCCCTCCTGCTGTGGGCACAGTATCAACAGTCCAAGTACCAAGTTCAGAAAATCAGATACGAGACTACAGGCAAGGACAAAGGATGCTATATAATCTTCAAAGAAGGCTACTTCCTAATCAAAGAAGATACAGAAGGTCTATTGAAAGTCAGGTAGATCCTGAGGAACAGCTTGAGATTTCAAGAACAAGAAGAGCGAATATGGTACCTGCAGAAATACTATATTCCACAGGATTCCAGCCTACCAGACACAGAGTATACCAACATTACTCTGAAGAAGATCTTCTGTGCGTGGAAGAAAACCAGGTAGACCTTCCATTAGTAACTGAAGAGAGTCATCAAAGACTTAGAGAAGCAGGATTTCACCATATTCACATGGGATTAGTTATGATCAGAATGCATGCTTTGCACCGTACCTCTAAAGCATGAGTCCATCTTTCTTTGGAATATCGCAGGTGCATTTTTCAGGCCGAATGGCATTACCATCCATTCATATAATCCAGAAGGGCTGATGAAAGCTGTCCACTCTATAGATTCTGGATCCATTGCTATTTGATGAAATCCTGACTTGAGATCAAACTTCGAATATATTTTTGAATTTCCGACTCTCTTCAGAATAGTATTGATTCCGGGAAGGCTGTATTGATCTTTGTATGTATTATCATTCAGGGTTTTGTAATTGAAGACCATTCTCTCTTTCCCTTTTACCTCTTTCTTAGTAACAGGATCAATACTTGTGCCTGACTGAACAATCATCGCCATGGTTCTGTGTCTGCTTTTACTTGGTCTAATCACCTTTAACAGGAGTAATGCCTTAATATGCTTCTCGAATGTCTGCTTCATAAGGGGAGTTATGTGGGATAAAGGCTTATCCTGAATTGTGATATCAGGATTAATAATGTCTATCTTGCATAGAATTTTGTTCTTTGACCAGTATCTCATTGGGTCGTCACCTATAAATCCCTGATTCTTCAATCTTTCCATCAACTCTTCCTGCCTTCTGAAGGTAACCACCTGATGATTCAGTAATGGGTCCCCCACAATATGGACCCGCATCAAGACCGGCCGGACGTTCAAATCCTTACAATACTATGGACCTTTCAAAATCTTACACAGGGCGGTTCAAAGAAGGATATAATAATGAATTATGGCAGTTACCTTCTGCGCAACAACAAACAGGTGCATTACTAGTCTTACCTGATGATATTGGTTTATATAATGACGTCATCTCCAGGTGGGAATCAATTACAACAAATGTAATTGACTCAAAAATATGGGCCGATAAGAGATCCAAAGTTCTATACATTGAAAACTTATTAGGGGAAATTGAGAAAAAGACCTTCATCCAATGGAGAATGATGTTCCCAGATCAGTATGATAAGTTAATCAATGATCACCCGCTTCGATTCCAATACAACCTTCTTCATTATAAAAGGACTAGAGTGTTAGGAGGTTTGAGGCATCCGAGCAACACCGAATGTTTCATTCCTCAAGTTTGTAAGTCCCAAGTTAAGTTCTCAGTTTAAGTCTAGCAAGTTTGTTGCAAGTTCTTTTCTTTAAATAAAATTCCGGACCTAGTCCAGGTTTTATTTTTATAAGAAAAGCGATCCTCATTTGGTATCAGAGCTATGTTTCTTGGCTAAAATCTTTTATGTTCCAGGTTTGAAGGTACGGGTTCTCTAACTATCCTTTTATTCATCTTTATTTCATTATTTCCTTAATGGCTTATGATAAGGCGAACGGTTTTGTTAATTAATTGCAAAAGATCGCAGTGAACGTAAGACTCCAGGAAGAGCCGTGCCCAGTCGGGTGAGCAAGAAATTTTACAAAATCCTAAGCCATAAGTAAGTCAGAAGGTGAATGAGTGATAGAGTTGAGCAAAATATAAGGCAATGATATGAGAAATCCCAAGCCAAAGACCTGGAATACCTTGATCTTGCCAAAAATTCCGAACCAACAAACTTACTTCTAGCTAACAATCTTGAGGTGGTATACTCCAGAGTATCATTATTGTCAAAAGTCACCTTAAAACATTTCTTTCTATTAGAGGAAGAAAATACCAAACTAAGAGGGGAAGTGTCTCTTCTGAGGAAAACGGTAGCATCCCTAGAAAAGGAAGTCATTAGTGGGAGAAGCCCAAATCTCGGGGAAATCAAAACAGTGATACAACCAGTCCTTGAAGAAGAAAAAGCCCTAGCAAAAGAATTAAAAACAAGTGTCAAAAAAATAGAACAAGTCTTTGCAAGAGGTTAAAAATCGATAGGTGGATGAGTGATTTGGAAAACCAATCAATTGATAGTTCGTCCACTCTATAGATAGGTTATCAACATCATACTATTTTGTTATTGTGTGAAAAAATTTGATATCTTAGATGCGTAGGAGGGAAATTGTAGTGGCTAGCGAAAGTGTGGAGGCAAAATATGATCCTAGCTGCTTTGAGCTTTCTGGTTAAGACAATTGATGACTGAATTGGTTGATGCTTCCACTGTGCTAATGAAATTATATTGTGGTAAACCAATTGCATGCATGTTTATTCCAATCTAGCATTTCATAGGAGAGCAAAACAAATAAAAAAAATGATTAGCACTTTGTCAAAGAGAGGTACAATTTAAGGTGATCACCATCTCATTTATTAGACCATCTCATTTATTAGTTCCAAGGATCATCTAGTAAACTCATTGACTAAGTTCTTGGGAGGTCCTAGAATTTAATATATTTATAAAAAGATGAAATTTCACAATATTTTCAATCAGCTTAGGGAGCATGAAGGGCTAGGTTTAAATAGTTAGGAACTTAATAAACATTTACATAAGATGGTCCATGTAAAATTGCAAGGTAATAGACATTTGTAGATAGGATTTCTGGATAAAAAAATTATTAATATATGCTTTGTACCAATCAATAGTTTCTTCTACCTTGAGGGTGTCAGTTAACTCAGATGGTAAGGACCTTTAGAGATGTTGCCAAGGTCCTAAGATTCAAAACCCGCCTTCATCGTAAAGGTGGGAACATTAGGGCTTCCACTAATATGTTACAAAAAAATGTGTCTTTTGATAGGATTGAAATAACGATAGAGGGGAGGTAAATATCGTTATTTAAAAATTGAGTTGATATTGAGTTATTAAAAGAAAGTAAAATGCAATGGAAAATAAAACAAGACAATAGTAAATTAGGAGATAATAGATTTAACGTTGTTTGGCTTATCTCCGGAGTTCTTATTCCATGGCCTATGATCCTTCACGTGGATCAATCGAAAATCAAACCATTATATTTTCTCCTTTTCAAAGGATCTGGAGGTAGAAAAATCTTTTACAAAAGAATAAATAATAAAATTTGAAGTACAAACAAGAACAAGGCAACATAAAAAAATATATCAAGCATTGAAGGTTGCTTTGAAATAGGAGAAGCATAGCAATGCAGAATGAAGACTTAGAGAACTTTCTTGAAGAGAACTTGATATTTCGATGTTTTTGATTAATTGATGTGTTACTGTCGACCTCCTTGTTATAAACCTATTCCAAGCAGCCTCAGCTTAGCATCGATCTGATTTAAGTAACCTAGTTTATATCGGGACTCTGATCACCCGAACGCCTTCCGGGCCCTCGGTTGCTGTGGCAGAACCTATTGACATAAATCCAGTCCTACTAATCTAGTTCATATCTGAAATTCGATCGCTCCGATGCCTTCCGAGTGACCTGATGTTGACATGGTAGAACCCGTGGATGGCCAATCCACATTTTCTATGATAAGTTTTTCTCAATTGACTTGTTGTCTTTTATCTAGAATCAATTTGGATCTAAACTACGGGTGCTCAGATCCCTTCCGGACATATAGATTCAAGCATCTGGATCCGATAAGGACGCTCGATCACTCTGACCCAGTTGACCCGATCCAAGATAAGTTTATGCATCAGAGAGTTAGTGCACAAATAATTCTAGTATCGAAGTAACTCAGTTGTTTCCCTCTTAACTTACGTCAAGTTTGTATCTAGCTCAAAAGACTACCCTTATTCAGAGTTAGTAGCACTCCCTCATTATCTTCTGAAATAGAAGATTTCTCTTTTGAGTTTACCTTTCCTGATACCTCTAAGACTTACCTTGTTCAAATATGGACCTCCCAAATCCATTTGAATTTTGTTACTTGGTCTCACTGGATTTTCCTTGGTCATCTAACCTTCTATCAGAATCCTTATCTCCTAGACACTCTTAGACTTCACCCTACTAGGTCTTCTTTGATCTCCTGCCCGAATGTGTCTCCCAAACATTTCTGGACTTCATGTGTCAAGTTCCTATATCTGCACACTTGACATACATCCTAACTTTAAATTTTGTGTCGTACATCAAAACACAAGTTCGATCTTATGGTATCCCAGTACTAGCATTTTCTACCATGTTGAGAAAGGATTTAATAGGAATTGAGCAGCAAAAGGGAAAGATGTAAATCAGGATTTCAAATAGTAAAATCTAAACTAAGAAGTTTTAATAGGTCACTTAATATGAATGCCAAATTTCTTAACTATTTTATTTTTGAAACTAGATAGGGTAAATTAGTAAGTTCATCTAACTCGTATTTGATAGACAACTCTAGCTCCTTGAATACTTCTTGTTGTAATAGTATGTTTAGCAAGATTTTAATCATTAAATATTTTTGTATGTTTTAAAACTTGAGCAGGTATGCTATGACAGGTGAATTAACACAGAAAAGTGATGTGTATAGCTGGTGTTGTGCTTCTAGAGCTGCTTAGTGGCAGGAAACCAGTTGATCACACAATGCCTAGAGGACAGCAAAGCCTCGTCACCTGGGTATGCATTTGTTTCACAAGTATATTCTAGGTTACCCATCAATATTACAACTAGTTAATACAATATGCAAAAACAAGAAATAAGAACAATGCAAGTGCAATACTAAATTAGAAGTGTATACTTGTGTATATATTTCTTCTCAACTCCAAGCTATAAAGGACCAATGATATGTAGAATCCTACCGATAAGTAGTTTAGTGGCAGGATTAGCAAATACGTGTATAGGGTACATTTAGTAGAATTCTGCTTGTTGAGTATTAATACTAAAATTGTAAACCTTGTTGCAACTCTTTATAAATATTATATTCAAAAAAAGAAAAATGAAAAGAAAACTCTTATGAATAATCCTGTAGTTACAGTGAAGTTTTGTGGCTCTTTCCTTTCCAAATAAAAGGAAAACTATTCCTGTAGTTTACAAATTAGTAAATGCTAAGAACACACTCAATTCCATGTAATAGCATCAATCTTGCAAAGTCTTTTCTTGTATAGCCGATCCATTAAGATGTTTCATCTTAACACGATGCAGGCAACTCCTAGATTGAGTGAGGATAAGGTAAAACAATGTGTGGACCCACGACTAAATGGAGACTATCCCTCGAAAGCAGTTGCCAAGGTCGCCTAGCACTTAAATTTTCGATTTCTCATAGTGGTTGGCATAGAGCTGGCAATGTAATGGCCGCTTAAGCATAATATTTTATGGCTGATGCCAATAGAGAATTTTGCTTTGTTTGGGCAGTTCGCTGCTGTGGCAGCTCTTTGCGTGCAGTACGAAGCAGAGTTCAGGCCCAACATGAGCATTGTGGTTAAAGCACTCACTCCTCTCCTTGTCAACAAGTAGAATCCGGCCAAAACAGGTCTTGCCACCACCGTGCTCGGTGGTTGATAATGCAATGTCAAAAGTTTCTGTACATTTGCTCTTAAATATTGATCTTGCTCCATTTTGTTTGCCGGGAATATTGCACAAACCCAAGCTTCTTTTTCATGAATCTTATTCACGTGCTCATCTGTTTTTGATAGCTGAGACTTGAGAATGAGTTGCTTATTTTTGCCTCATTTATCTGAGCACTTGAGCAGGCGCTATTGCATTATTTCCGACAACTCCTTGTTGGTTACAATGATTCAAAAGTATCAGATTGATCTGGAATGCTTAATTGTTAAGAATATTGTCATATTTCCTTGTTATAAATATTTTCACATTCATTTGATAGCATTTAAATTTCTTATTGCATTATGGAACTTGCAGAAAGTCTCCCAGGATAAATTTTAGGCACAAAATTTTCTGATCTAAATAAGCATCTCCTCTTTCATATAGCTGAAACTACATGAACTAGTGTCTTTCTGGTTCAATTGTCTGGCTGCCTTACGATAAACTACATGATTGACACAATATTGTCATATAGTTTTTCCTCAATGAAAGAAAAATCACACTATTGCCTCTTTGGATTATATTGGTTAACCATTAAATTAACCTTTCTACTCTTGCAAAACTTGATCATGTGAAGTATGTTTTAGATTCATCTTTAATTTGCATGATTAAAGATTAAATTGACTACTCTTTAATGCAGTGTTTTGTAGATTGTAGTGGATTAACTGGTTTAATTGCTTGACTCAATAACTGGATTTTGGTCTGTTGGTTTTGAGTAAATATTTTTTAGAAAGTAGTTTTTAGTCTTTGTTTTAATATTTGGTGCACTATAAAATATGGTCAATGAAACATTTCTATTAGTTAATAAAAAAAAAATGAATATTTTGGAGGAAAATGACTTTCTTTATCCCCCCTGTGCAAGAGCCCTTCGCCTTTAGCAAGAACCTCACTCTCTCTGTGCTCTCCTCCAGCTGATCTTGTCAGCGTACCCTTTACTCATCCTTAAACCGTCAAATATTGTTTGTGAGCTCCCTCACATTGTGTGAATTGATGGAACCACTCAACCCACCTTGCTTGCAAGAACAGAGTCATCGGAATTTCTTGTCGCATCTAGTTCATTGGATCGCATGTCTTACTTAGCTTGTATGGATCATTTGGCTTGCTCTTGGCTTGATCAACCCTTTTGGATTGATCAAACCAACCGCTTAGATAGCTTGGACTAACTAGCTTGACCAAGCAAACTAGTTCAAATCGACTCAACTAAATAGACCAATTTGACCAACATACCCAGATTGATTAGTGAGGCTTAGCTAGCTCAATGAACTATTTAGATAGATTGGGGATCAATTGACCCTATTAAGATATTTTGATTAAAACACTTTAGAAATGTATACAGGACTGAAATCATATCATATGAACTAAAATCATAGTTAAAGAATAGAAAAACAACCACTAGACCACGGTTTAATCATTAATGAGGCTAAGGGGGTGAATAGTTGATCATTCATTATCTTGCTTGATTCCACAATTTGAGTTAGTGCAGTAGAAATATAAAACATAATTGAAAAACACAAGCAAGCCAAAAATGAGTGTTTTATGTGTTTTGAAATCCACAGGTTCTACTCAGCTTATGACTTGTTGATAATTCACCCCCTCACAATTCATTACTTTTTCTTTTTCTCGAAAAGCTTTCGGAGATGGAGAACACATTTACACTCTTCTTATAGTAGATGCAAAGAAGAAAAACTGAGAAAATTGAGCACAAGGCAAAACATAATTATTAAGCTTAAAGATGAGAGAATAGAGATCAAGCTTTTAGTTCCTTTTCAGCCTTCAAAGAGCTTTCTAGTCTTTGATTAATCGACTAAATCATACGTTAACTATTTTGATTTCATCAATTTGCTGAGAAGCAATGACTATTTTAGTCAACTAAAATGAATCATCAATCTATTGATGAACAGTAGCTCATAGGTTATCAGAACATTGTAGTCCATTGATGTTAGAGTGATGACTCTTTTCTAAGTATTTAGTTGTTGATTAATAATTAACTTGAATCACTAGTTGACTAATTGGGCATTAGTCAACTAACCATTCACTTGACCATCAAACAGAATCATTTTATGACATTTTATTCAAGTCTAAGTCAACTACCTAATTGGCTCAAATGTCAATCAATTGAAACATAGTTCCAATCAATAATAGTTTTAACTTTGACTACTTCTACGGTCAAGTCCCTTCCTAGATGTAGTCACACTCATGGGTCAAGTCCCTTCCTAGATGTAGTCACACTCATGGCTTATTGTACAAGTGCACTCAACTCATCCTCATAGGGATTAGCTATATGCCAAAATGTTCCTCTTCATAGATTTTCACTATATTAAAAAGCCTCACTTTTGGGACTTCCATGCCAAGAAATTTTATTGTTGGTGTAATTGTACCTCAAGTGGTCTAATGTGATCTTGAATTTTGATATTTGTAGAAAGCATTTAAGTTAGGTCTTATCCTATATTTGATTTGTATGTTTGAGCATGCAAGAATTGTAAGAATACACATGAAATTTAGAGGGCTCATGGCCCAACAAGATCAAGTGTATATGGATGTTGGCTTAAGCGTGGCCAAGGTAGCAAGCTAAGTGGCTTGGAGATCCAAGAGGTTAGAGGAGGAGTCTTCGGCCAAGAGGCCTTACTATTGTTGCAATGGTGCTCCAAGTGTTTTGGTATGACATTGGATTTTGATATTTGTGCAAAATTAGGTCTTGTCTTGTATTTGATATATATGTTTAGTGTGCAAAGATTATAGGAACACATATGGAGATTAGATAACTTGTGGCACAACAAGGTGAGTGTACATGGATACTGGCTTGGCATAGCCAAGGTGACAAAATGAGTGACTTAGAGGTCTGAAGAGATCGAAAAAAGATGGTATCAAAAATACAAAGGACCAGAGGATGAGGAGTACTAAGATGGTGTTGCTAGGTTGGTAGGTCGATGGCTTGAGGTCCATTAAAATTAGAAAAGGTTGTATGAGGTAGACCGAGGAATCACAAGACGAGGAGCATTGAGGTAATAAGGATGACAACCATTGGAAGCGGACTATGTGGGCTTAAGGCATGAAGGATAACATGTGAAGGAGCCAAGGGATTGGATGTATCCAAGAGATGTATGGCCTGATGATAGATGACCGAGGGCAAAGTCAAGCTGCAATTGTAAAAGTTTAGTAAGGTGATTGTTTAGTAACATATATCTATGGGGACGACTTTAGAATTCAATAAAAGCATATTCAAACTTAGAATTGATTTTAGTCAAGATCATCAGTCAACTATTAATGAACAAAAATTGATTAGTGATTGGGAGCCCAATGCTCTAAATGGATATGAGGTATAAGAATTGACCAATCAACTGATGATAGATATCAATTGGCTGGTGTTGGAATCAATTGGTGTAATAGTTAGTCAACAACAAACTAAAATTCCAAAGTTGTAATAAACTAGGATTTGTGGTTTAGAGCAATCAACTGATGTGGATTTTAGTTGACTGACAGATCAATCGATTGGAGTAGCCAATAGGGTCACCAATGTAGAAAGCATAAAAAAATTATTATTGCGCTATAATGACGGATCACAAGGACTAGTCAACTAGTAAAGAAAAAGCAGCCGACTATTAGTCGATAAACAAACTTATAATAAGATATCAAAAGCTTTAAAAGGAGGAATTAAGGGTTGTTTCAAGGCAGGCGAAATAGGATTGGTGAATACTATTAGAGCTTTGTATTTCCTCAAATCATTTTTCCTTATAATCCCTTTGTAATCTTGTGATTGTAAGAAATTTCTCCATCTCTGATAGTTGAATGAGAATGAAAAAGTTAGTGGCCTTCCAAGAGTGATCCATCATTGGTTGTAGAGTAGGAGCTTGGAACCACATTAATTAAATGTATTAGCAATTAGTATGAGTGACTCTTATTTATGTGTTTGTTGTTGTACTAATTATAATTGTAACCTTGTTATTGATAAAAAAGAATAGATAGAATCATATTTGTAAGTAACGATCGCTATTCATCCCCTTTTAGATTGACCATTCGGTCCCCAACACATGCTTCTCAAACTTCATCGACTTGCCTACTGTTTAGTTCTCCTTAATTTGTTAGGATTTCAACTTGCTAAGTATCCAGTCCTTGATTTATTTGGACTTCAATTTCTCGAGTATCTAGTCCTCAATCTATTTGAATTTTTATGTGTCAAGTATTCAATCCTTGACCAACTTAGGCTTCTATTTGCTAAGTATTTGATCCTCAATCTATTTGAACTTCTGCTATTGCACTTGCAATACATGTTACACTAACTTGCACTTGTATACTCAACACACATGAGAAATTATAATATCAACCGAACTTAAACTTTTCCAAATATAAAAACTATATGCTAAGAGGTATAGTTGCACCAACAACTACTAGGGATGCAAAGGTGCACATTATTTTGAGCTCTTTAAAGGTCGCTAAAATGTTTTGACCAAATCATGTTAATGGTCTACAAAGGTCTTAAAATCATATCATATAAGCATTATTGCATCATTAATGATGTGTGTAATTTATATAGGATTTTAGTGGTTATTTTGGCACACATCTTATTGTTGGTGCAATCAGCCCAGGTCATGATTGACTGGACTCGAGTTTGACTCGAGCGATATTTTGATGTTCGACAAAAACATATGACAATGTGATTGTCGTGGTAAAGTCTAAGTCATGGGTACTTGGCATGGAAAGTCCAAGTGGGACACTTGGCATTGGGAAAGTTCAAGTTTTGAGTACTTGACATGTAAAGTCCAAGCTTGAGTCTTGGCATTTGGGAAGTCCAAGGGATTTGATATTGGCGGCGTAAAGTCTAAGCGGGAGTCTTGGAGGCATAAGTCCAATAGTTGGCGACGTAAAGTCCAAGTGGGAGTCTTGGCAATGTAAGTCCAATGTGCCTTGGCGGTGTAGACATCGTTAGCATGACAATAGCCGATGGAAGCACCTGAAGGCTAGCGTATGGATGAACAAGTCATGGATGACTTGGAGGGATTCGATAGGCGTGAGGCTAATGGAGGTGGCTAGAAGGCTTAGGTCTAGGCTACGGGTGGTCTAGCAAGTATGGGAGCACCATACTTGGGTTAAAACCTCATATTTGAGGTGTATCAGTCGATTGGGACTATGGTCAGTCGACTGATGGGAGTCAACTAGGGTATGACTGTGGGAAGTGCCCTGGCAGTCGACTGCTGGCCTGAGCAGTCGACTGCTGGCCTGAGCAGTCGACTAGTCTGGTTATTAGTCGACTGATGGTCGAGCTTTCGGGCATAGAGGGCTCTCCAATCGAGTGATTGGCCCGAACACTTTACTGATTGAGCCATCAGTCGACCGATGATGTATCCGTTGGATTTATCCGACGTGTTTTATGTCGTTGTGAGACAACGGCTACAAGTGCAGTCGACTGATGGTCCCGATCAGTCAACTACTAGGCGAAATCCAGTCCAAGGAGAAGCTTTAAAGGGAGCTCATGGAGGGAGGATTAACCACCGGTTCTTGGACATTTTTGGGGCGATTTGCTGCTGCAAATCAGGGTCTCCAAGTGCATTTCAAGCAACCACAAAGCAAGCATCCAAGTTCACAATTGTAAAGTGTTTCTTTACTTGTATTTGTGTAGTTTACTTATATTAGCTTGTATTTATGGTTATTACTGTTGTAATACATTGTATGAGGTTTCTTCACCTCCGATTTATTGTCGAGAAGGAGTTTATTTGATTAGTGGTGTTGTACGCATCGCTAGAGCTTGTTTGAGCTCGATCCGTGGAATAGGAACCATTCGATTCCGAACCACGTTATATTTTGTGTTGTGGATTGTGTTTTTCATCTTTTGTTATTGCTATTATATATATTTCGCTGCGCTAACACGACTTGTAGAGTTGAACACGATCGTAACCCATCAAATGACGAATACGAGCTATTCACCCTCCCCCGCCTCCCCCTCTAGCAGTCACAAGATCCCCTACACTTATTGTATTTAGTTGATATTTGATGCATTTTTACTTAACTTTGCATTGTATAATTACTTCCTTGTTTGGAGATCTGCTTTTGTTGTTTTCCTCTTTACAGGAAGGAGTTTTGAAGTGTTGAAGATTCTTGCGAAGCATGGAAAGAAGGGAAGCTTGCTTCGACCGTGTTCCCGATACATGGGCATGATTCCCGGGCAAGAAGGATGAAGATCAAGCTTTCTTCCAGAAGAACACATGGTAGGTCGTATGTTTTGCACACTACCGTGCCCTAGTCTGTGGCAAGGGTTGTGTGGCAATGGCACGACAGAGTGGATTTCTTCAGCATGAAGCACAGTTGGCCATGTGAATTTCACACGATCGTGCCTTCTTTCAGATGAATCTCCAAAACGACACACGGCTTGGCTGTGTGATTTTCACACGCGTCGCACTGTCGCAAATTCGAGGTGACAGGTTTTTCGCACATTTATGGAAAGTCGGGGTTGCTTCTATATATAGGAAGGCTTACCATACAACGAGGAGGATGGTAGATGCCCTAAAAAGCATCAAGAGTTCATAAATTAGAGGAGGAGAGGAAGGAGATTCCAAGCCAACAATGAGAGTTCATCCATAAAGGAGCACCCAAGATGCTTCTTCAACCAAAGCAGAGCATATTTTCTTACAAACACAAACAACTTTGGTTGTATTACTTTTCTTTCAATGTCTTGTGTTCATTTTCCATTGTGTATGGAGTAGATCTCTAGATTCTAAAATTAGGGAATAACCGTATGTATGTTGAACTTTGTCATGCAATGAATTCTGAATTTTCTAATTTTATTTGCAACCTATGTTTCCTAGTTTGATGAAGATGAGTGGTTTTGCTCTTATTCTACTATGCACAATTGATGTGGGTGGAAAAAGCATTCATAGCGAAATCTAGGGGAATCTAAGGAAGAACCGAAAGGTTACTTCTCCCCAGAAAATGTAGAAACTAAAACGCGAAAGAGTAGGACATGGAAGAAGGTTCACTTTTCGTGGGGAGAAAACAAGACATCCTAGAACTCCATGAACCTATTCCATCTAGAGGGCACGAAGTAGGAGATAACAACTCAGAGGCATTGAGGGCCCACGTGATAGGGGTAATATGTTGATAGCAACCTTCTGAGCTCTGTTCATCTGAAAGGGATTTTCTAGATTGGGTAGGCAATTCTCGTGTAGTACCAAAAGTTCACCAGGATTAAACGAGATGATCCACCCACAAGATCAATTATAGAGAACTTAGGAACATAAGTAGCTGACATGTTCAACATCATATAGGTGAAATCGAAATCCTAAAATCCCTTCTAAACTTGAGTTAACTCTTTTTCTTGCTCCGCGTGACACTAACCCTCGAGCTTTGTCTGTTACGAATATTAGGCTAGAATAATTTCCAACACCAAGATTTAGTCCAAACAATCTAAACCACTAAATAGACCGATAATCGAATATTAGTCCCTATGAGATTGATATTATTTTATTACTTGACGACAATCGTGTACTTACGGGAGTTGAGCGCAAGTCGATCTTTGGCATCACAGTTGAGGAATTGATTTGTGCACATCAAGTTTTTGACATCGTTGCAGAGACTGATTTACTCGATATTGGTCAAAAAGTGCATTGATTGGATTGAACTTAGTTTTCTTTAGTTTTTTTTAGCATTAGTATATTCCAATAGTTTTCTTTTCAGTTGTTTTTTAGTACATGCTTTCATATTTCTATTTATTTTAGATTGTTTGCAGAAGTCTCTTTTCCAATTTAGTTGTATGCACATGTTGGGTTTCCCTGGTACCGCGGCGAGTATGTATTCGAATACGTTTCGTAAACATGCACACAACAAAAGCAATAAAAGTAATAAATCTAATTTATTACAACACACACATCACACGCATGCAAGATACAACATGTGTAGACATAATCGCTATTTAAAATTTTACAATAAAAGGAAATTACTCTAGTTATACTTGACATATCACGTGTACAGGGAATGACATCAACCGAAGCAACTCTCGCTAGAATTGCCTCTATCCGTATCCACGCCGAGTATCGTCAGGATAGCTTCACTAAGCTACGAGCCTCGTCTTCGTAGGAGTTACTGTTAGTAATATATGAGAGATGTCCTAAGGCAATCGCCTTATGTATGAATCATTTATATGATAAATGAAGATTCACTATTTGAGTATACATGTTTTATGTATTTGATTGGATCTTAAACTCATTTACTGAATGTCCACGATACGATTCACAGCATGAGAGAATTTGTGATTGGATCACAACTAGTGAGTATCTCTACATGTGTAATTGTGATGTATCGGAATTATCCCTAGTCGATGAATTGATGGATTTGGACACCATCAATTCTATTGAGACTAGCACGAGGTATACTCCTTGGTGTATCCAAGCAGCTGATTCTCACTGGCTGGAGACATAGTGATGTCCGGAGTTAATCGTGGATGCTAGTTATGGTAACTAGTTCATTGGAGTGACGGTAGTAAGACTTCATATGGTTCTCTGCATATATAGATATGTCAATGAAGTTCTTCTTGTGGCTTAAGTGCGATGTTCCTTTGACTTGCGGTATTCAAGTCATCTTGATCATGGAGACTTATGCTTTGACATCTTAAGCAAACATCTCCGAGGAGATGTGGACCCGGGATGATTGGGTATAAGTCGAAGTGATCGAAGGTGTTTGAATAGCCTATAAAGGATTCACCACTCCTTGCGAGGAGATGTATACCGATGGCCTCTCGTCGGATTGTTACTAAAGTCTTTGGCCAAAGCATTACATGTTTAGAGTAAAGTACTCTTCGATACATGTGGAGTAACTAGAATCCGTAGGATGAGGAAATGATGCTTGGGCTAGGTGTGACGTAGTCAGCCTAGTGGGGACTGACACAATAGACCATGTCCTGAACCAAGTGGGTATAAGATGAGTGAAGGGAATGGGGCACGATTCATTCGAGCATCTTGAAGGGTTTGAAATAGTTACGGATCAACCGTTGATCTTTTCGGTTAATTGGGGATCATGATGTACTACTAGGTGCCACTCATGATCGTTCTATAATTAATGGTTAATTATAGACGGCCAACATAAACCGAGAACCTATTTGGTCACACGCACAACGAGTGTAATCCAAAGGATTTAAAACGAGCTTGAGAATGGGATTCTCAGACCGAGAGAAACTATGTTTGGTTGGACCAAACATAAAGCGAACATGAAATTGTTTCAGTCGCAATGGAAGCGTGGATGGGCCGTGTCTTATGAAGACATAATGGATGGACCAAAATGGTTTGGTTCTAATCAAATGGATGAGAATAAACCAAAGGGTTTGGTTTATTTTAAACGAATGAACCAAAAGTTGGTTCGGTTCGTTTTAACTTAAAATAAACCATCATGGTTTGGTTTATTTTGACTTATCCTAATGGAGCGGGTTAACGGGCTTTATGGATATGATCCATTAACCATTAAGAGAATTAGTTCTCTATAAAATAGGGCTTAAACCCTAACCCTAACCCTAATCTAGCAATTGGAGTTGCCGCCCACCCCTTGAAGGAGGTTTTCGGCGCCAACCCTAGTGTGCCGGCGACCAAGCTTCAGCCGGTGAACCTCCGGCGACCCTCCGGTGATCTCCTCTAGGTTCGGTGATAAGGTGAGCTTCCATCTCTCCTTGGCCGGCCTCTTTTCCTCCACCAAAAGCTGTCCAGTTTTTCTGGACAGCTTGTTTCTTTGTTGTCGGAGCGTCGTTTGGGCGGCGGTTAGTGCTCGATAGCACCTAACTTTCCGGGATTTGATCTCCGGTAATCCTCTGAGTGGAGGGCGAAGGATTCGTCGAATTGGTTGGCGAATACCTCTCGAGAAGCGAGTTTGAGAACTCATTTTAGGATCCGAATTTGGATTCGGATCGTGATCATCTCGATCACGCCGTCTTCAACACGAGGCTAGTAACCCGCACGAAGACGGCTCGTGACTTAGCGAAGTCATCCCGAGGAGCTCGGCGTGGATACGGATAGAGACGATTCTTACGAGGATCGTTCCGGTTGATGCCGTTCCCGCTACACGTCATACGAAAGGTATAACGTAGATAATTTCTTTTATTGTAAATTTTAATTTACGGTTATGTCTACACTTGTTGTAATATGCATGCGTGTGTTGTGTGTGTTGTAATAAATATAGATTTATTATTTTTAATTGCTTCCGCTGTGTTCATGTTTACGAAACATGATCGAACACACACACGCCGCGGTGCCGGAAACCCAACAGTGGTATCAGAGCCCAGGTTGTGTTTCGACATAATCGTAAAATTGGTTTTGCGATAGTCATAATGTATTTCTGGAAATTTTCTAAATTTTGGAAATTTAGAAGTATTTATGGAAATTTTTCAATTTTGGAAAGTCTAGAAGTATTTATGGAAATCTTCCACTTTTGGAAAGTTGGAAGTATTTATGGAAATTGATATTTTCCATAAATAAAATATTTGATTAGATTCTGGAAATTTGTTTCCTAATTTAATTATGATTTGATTTGAGAAATCAAATCTTAAAATATTTTATTTCCATAAGTAGTTTTAAAGATTTAGGAAATTGGTTTCCTAAATAGATTTTCCTTAATCAAATAATTCCATGAATAAAATATGTGATTAGATTTGGAAATTTGTTTCCTAATTTAATTATGATTTGATTTGGAGAATCAAATCTTAAACATATTTTATTTTCATAAATAGTTATGACATATAAGGAAATTATATACATGACATAATTGTATGCCATGTAATTGCATTAGATGCATAACATTATGCCATGCGTGTCGTGACATGTAGATGTATGTCATGTATGTCATGCCATGTAGATAATAGTTATTTGCATGCAAAGAGGATGAGACATAAAAACCCTTAATCAATATTAAAGCCTACACCTTCCATTAATATGGTTAGAACCAGAGTTCTGTTTCTTGTTTGGGTTGTTGGACTCTCTCCAAGCCCGGCTCGAACCTGAATATGTTCAAACCATGGAATAGTTTAATACTAATATGGTAAGAGTCAGAGGTCAATCGTTAGCTTTGGTTGTTGGACTCTCTCCAAGCTGGGCTAATTGGTTGAATGCGCTCTAACCATATTAAAACTATGTCCCGATTAATGGGTTGGTTTTAACCTGGAGCATCGGCTTGTTGGACTCTCTCCAAGGTCGATGTAAAGGGAGGTGAAGTTGGGTGTTATGCATATGATGCATACTTGTTAATGTGTTAACAACCCGATGTATGTGTGAACATTCAATTAGTTGATAGCACATTGTGATAGTTGCATATACGGGATATGCAATCGGTATAGATGATACCTACCGTCATAGTTATGAATGGCTTGTTGGACTCTCTCCAAGGTTGTTCATAACTATGATGGATATCAGCCCATTCGGAGATGGACCTACAATCTCCCGAAGTGATTTTGGGGTTTTTGAAATTCGAAAAATGAATGGGATTTATAAATGTATATTGATGCATTTTAAAATCATTTTCTCATATATGCTCGTTTTGTATTTCTAGGTCAATAAATTGATCATGACGTCTTTGAATTTGCGCACTATTTTGGATTCAAATAAATTGACTGGGCCGAACTTCTTGGACTAGCTTAGAAACTTGAGAATTGTTCTCAAGGTGGAAAAGCTTGCGTATGTCCTCGAAGCGCCTCTTCCCGTCCATCCTAGTGACAACGCAACTCTGGATCAATTGTTGGCCTATCAGAAACATGTGAGTGATTCTGAACAAATGAGTTGCATCATGCTAGCCACGATGGAACCCAAGCTATGAAAGCAGCATGAGCATATGGATGCTCATATCGTAGTTCTTCATCTTAATGAGTTGGTTGATGAGCAAGTGAGATTCGAAAGGTTCGAAGTCTCAAAGCTCCTCTTCACCTCTGAGATGCTAGGAGGTTCAAATGCGTGATGCTTGCTCAATATCGCCAAGACCGTGTGAGTCTTCGAGAAGCATGGCGAGGACGGTGCTGTTAGTTGATTCCTCAAAGAAAGGTTCTAAGAGGAAGTCAAAGGAACAGCAGAAGGGAAAGAAGAGAAGGGCTAAGAAGGTAGAACTAGCACAAAAGGAAACTTGCCATCATTATGGCAAGGAGAGACATTTGCGAAGAAAGTGCAAGATTTATCTTGAGTCCATGAAGAAGGATAAGGCATCGGATGCCCCATCTTCTTCATAAATCTTCTTTATTGATTGTCATTCTATTTCCTCAGACACTTGGGTATTTGATACTGGGTGTGGCTCACATATATGTAATGACATACATGGGCTAAGGAATAGAAGAAGACTCGTCAAGGGGAGAGTCAAATTTACGTGTTGGGAGTGGAGCAACGGTTGCTGCACTCGCCATCGGAACGTATTTTTTGGAACTCCCTGTAGGACTTGTCTTAGAACTGGACAATTGCTTTTATGTTCCTTCGTTGATAAAGAACATCATTTCTATTTCTTGTCTAAATAGAAATGGGTTCCATTTGACTTTTAGTAACAATTGTTGTTACATAACTTTGAATGGAGTTCTTTATGGGATTGGAACTTTAAGCAATGGTGTTTATACGTTGGACGTATCCAGTGACATTTGCAATATCGAAGCGAGCAACAAGCGTGCTCGAAAGGATAATCACATAGACTCCTATATGTGGCATTGTCGTCTTGGCCATATAAGCAAGAAACGCATGTCCGAATTACACCGATGTGGAATTCTGGAATCGTTTGAATTGGATTCATACGATACATGCGAATCATGCTTAAAAGGCAAGATGACTAAGTTACCTTTTACTGAAAAAGGTGAACGAGTGGGAGAGTTACTAGGTCTAGTACATACTGATGTATGTGGACCTATGTCAACTCAAGCTTTAGGAGGCTATAGCTACTTCATTACCTTCACCGATGATTACTCTGTTGGGTTTCCGGCACCGCGGCGTGTGTGTGTTCGATCATGTTTCGTAAACATGAGCACAGCGGAATCAATTAAAAATAATAAATCTATATTTATTACAACACACATAACACACGCATGCATATTACAACAAGTGTAGACATAACCGTAAATTAAAATTTGCAATAAAAGAAATTTATCTATGTTATACCTTTCGTATGACGTGTAGCGGGAACGACATCAACCGGAACGATCCTCGTAAGAATCGTCTCTATCCGTATCCACGCCGAGCTCCTCGGGATGACTTCGCTAAGTCACGAGCTTCGTCTTCGTACGGGTTACTAGCCTCGTGTTGAAGACGACGTGATCGAGAGATGATCACGATCTGAATCCAAATTCGGATCCTAAAACGAGTTCTCAAAACTTGCTTCTCCGGAGAGGTATTCGTCAACCGTTTGACGAATCCTTCGTCCTCCACCTCAGAGGATTACCGGAGATCAAATCCCCGATAAGTTAGCCGCTGTCGGAGCACTAACCGTCGTCCAAACGACGCTCCGACAACAAAGAAACAAGCTGTCCAGAAAAACTGGACAGCTTTTGGTGGAGGAATAGAGGCCGGCCAAAGGAGATGTGGAGCTCACCTTATCACCGAACCCACAAGAGATCACCGGAGGGTCGCCGGAGTGTTCACCGGCTGAAGCTTGGTCGCCGGCAATGACTTGGACGGCGGCACAAAAGCTGGGCGGCGACACACCTAGGGTTGGCGCCGACTAGGAGAGAAGATGGAGGGGGCGGCACAATTAGGTTGGGCGGCAACTCTAATTAGGGTTGTGGATTAGGGCTTAAACCATCCCTTAAGCCCTCTTTTATAGAGAACTAATTCTCTTAATGGTTATTGGATCATAACCATTAGACCCGTTAACCCGCTCCATTAAGATAAGTTAAAATAAACCAAACCATGATGGTTTATTTTAAGTTAAAACGAATCGAACCAACTTTTGGTTCATTCGTTTAAAATAAACCAAACCCTTTGGTTTATTCTCCTCCATTGGATTAGAACCAAACCATTTTGGTTCATCCATTACGTCTTCATAAGACTCGGCCCATCCACGCTTCCATTGCGACTGAATTGATTTCATGCTCGCTTTATGTTTGGTCCAACCAAACCTAGTTTCTCTCGGTCTGAGAATCCCATTCTCAAGCTCGTTTTAAATCCTTCGGATTACGCTCGTTGTGCGTGTGACCAAATAGGTTCTCGGTTTATGTTGGCCGTCTATAATTAACCATTAATTATAGAACGATCATGAGTGGCACCTAGTAGTACATCATGATCCCCAATTAACATAAAAGATCAACGGTTCTGATCCGTAACTATTTCTCAAACCCTTGAGCTTCGAATTAATCATGCCCCATTCCCTTCACTCATCTTATACCCACTTGGTTCGGGACATGGTCTATTGTGTCCTCCCCACTAGGTCGACTCACGTCACACCTAGCCCAGTATCATTTCCTCGCCCTACGGATTCTAGTTACTCCACATGTATCGAAGAGTACCTTACTCTAAACATGTAATGCTTTGGCCAAAGACTTTAGTAACAATCCGACGAGGCCATGGGTATACATCTCCTCGCAAGGAGTGGTGAATCCTTTATAGGCTATTCAAACACCTTCGATCACTTCGACTTATACCCAATCATCCCGGGTCCACATCTCCTCGGAGATGTTTGCTTAAGATGTCAAAGCATAAGTCTCCATGATCAAGATGACTTGAATACCGCAAGTCAAAGGAACATCGCACTTAAGCCACGGTAAGAACTTCATTGACATATCTATATATGCAGAGAACCATATGAAGTCTTACGGCTGGTCACTCCAATGAACTAGTTACCATAACTAGCATCCACGATCAACTCCGGACATCACCATGTCTCCAGCCAGTGAGAATCAGCTGCTTGGATACACCAAGGAGTATACCTCGTGCTAGTCTCGACAGAATTGATGGTGTCCAAATCCATCAATTCATCGACTAGGGATAATTCCGATACATCACAATTACACATGTAGAGATACTCACTAGTTGTGATCCAATCACAAATTCTCTCATCTTTGTGAATCGTATCGTGGATATTCAAGAAATGAGTTTAAGATCCAATCAAATACATTAAACATGTATACTCAAATAGTGAATCTTCATTTATCATATAAATGGTTCATACATAAGGCGATTGCCTTAGGACATCTCTCATATATTACTAACAGACTCCCACTTGGCCTAATGCCAATCGCTACGGTATCCTATACCATAAGCACTAACATGACCCTCAAACTTACTTTGAGGTAATGCTTTAGTCAAAGGATCCGCTAAGTTCCTTTCAGTGGGACTTTTCTCGATTTGTATTTCGTTCCTACTGATGATCTCTCTGATAAGATGATAGCGGCGAAGCACATGTTTGGATCATTGATGAGACCACATCAAGTTCAGAGATGAACTTCTTGATCCAAACCGCTTCCTTTGCTGCTTCCAAAGCTGCAATGTATTCTGCCTTAGTGGCAGAATCCGCTATAGTGTCAAGCTTGGAACCTTTCCAACTTATTGCGCCTCCATTCCAGGTGAATACATACTCAGACTGAGACATGGAATCATCCTTGTCTGTCTGGAGCTGGCATCCGTATACCCACGTATCACCATGTACCCTTCTTCATATATTAGGAACACATCCTTAGTTCTTCTTAAGTACTTAAGGATCGTCTTAACAGCCGCCCAATGATCCATTCCTGGATCAGACTGGTATCTGCTCGTGACACTCAGAGCATACGATACATCGGGCCTTGTATATAACATAGCATACATGATAGATCCTATTGCGGATGCATAGGGAATCTTACTCATGCAAATCCTCTCGTCTTCTGTGCGCGGACACATAGACTTCGAAAGGTGTACCCCATGCCTGATGGGTAAGAAACCTTTCTTGGATTCCGACATGCTAAACCTCTTTAGCACTCGGTCTATATATGTAGACTGCGAAAGACCAAGCAACCATTTCGATCTATCTCTATAGATCTTAATCCCGAAGATGTAGATTGCTTCTCCCAGGTCTTTCATGGAGAATGTCTTGGATAACCAAACCTTCACTGACTGTAAGATTGAAACATCATTTCCTATAAATAGTATGTCATCGACATACAATATTAGGAACACGACTGCACTCCCACTAACTTTCTTGTACACACAAGGTTCGTCTGGATTTTGTGAGAAATCAAACTTTTTGATTGTCTCATCAAAACGGATATTCCAGCTCCTGGATGCTTGCTTCAATCCATAAATGGACCGTCGCAATTTGCATACCTTGGTTTTATCAACCGATGTGAAACCCTCAGGCTGTATCATATACACGCCTCGGCAGTTTCCATTAAGGAAAGTTGTTTTCACATCCATCTGCCATATCTCATAATCATAATGAGCCGCTATGGCCAGGAGCATCCGAATGGATTTAAGCATAGCTACAGGCGAATAGGTTTCGTCATAATCAACACCTTATTTTTGACGATATCCTTTCGCCACCAATCTAGCCTTATAGGTAATCACATTACCATCCATGTCGGTTTTCTTCTTGAAAACCCACTTGCACCCTATAGGCTTTATCCCTTCAGGTGGGTCAACCAAGTTCCAAACTTGGTTTTCATACATGGAATTCATTTCCGACTTCATGGCACCAAGCCACTTATCCCTTTCTGAACTTGTCAGCACTTCTTCATAACTGGTAGGCTCCTCATCATCAATGAGTAACACGTCGTTCGATTCACTTACGAGAAATCCATATCTCTCGGGAATATTGCGTGTTCTACCAGATCTACGAAGATGTGGTGTTACAATAGGTCCAGCCGATTGCTCATCACTATGAGTTGTCGGCTGTTGTGCTTCACCAGGTATCTCATCAATGTCTATTTGAGTCTCTCGAGCCTCCTCAAGCTCGATGACACTCCCTCTGTTTTCTTGCAAGAGAAACTCTTTCTCTAGAAACACAGCATGCCTTGAAACAAACACCTTTTGTTCCACAGGATGATAGAATTGGTAACCCCTTGTTTCCTTAGGGTATCCAACAAATAGACATTTATCAGACTTAGCATCCAATTTGTCTGATTCAGTCCGCTTCACATAAGCAGGACAACCCCATATCTTCAAGTAAGATACATGAGGTTTCTTACCATTCCATATCTCATATGGAGTAGTTGAGACTACCTTGGTAGGCATTCTGTTTAACAAGTAAACAGCTGTCTGAAGTGCATAGCCCCAAAAGGACTTGGGAAGAGTCGCATGATTCATCATTGACCTGACCATGTCCAACAAGGTCCGGTTATGTCTCTCAGATACACCATTATGCTGTGGTGTATAGGGCGGAGTCCATTGAGACAATATACCATTGTCTCTTAGATAATCAAGAAACTCTTGACTTAAGTATTCACCACCTCGATCCGATCGAAGTATTTTAATACTCTTATCATGTTGTTTCTCTACTTCATTTCTGAATTCTTTGAACCTTTCAAAGGCTTCAGACTTGTGTTTCATCAAGAACACATACCCAAACCGTGAGTGATCATCGGTGAAGGTAATGAAGTAGTTATAGCCTCCTAATGCTTGAGTTGACATAGGTCCACATACATCAGTATGTATTAGACCTAGTAACTCTCCCACTCGTTCACCTTTTCCTGTAAAAGGTAACTTAGTCATCTTGCCTTTTAAGCATGACTCGCATGTATCGTATGAATCCAATTCAAACGATTCCAGAATTCCACATCGGTGTAATTCGGACATGCATTTCTTGCTTATATGGCCAAGACGACAATGCCACATATAGGAGTCTATTTGATCATCCTTTCGAGCACGCGTGTTGCTCGCTTCGATATTGAAAATGTCACTGGATACGTCCAACGTATAAACACCATTGCTTAAAGTTCCAGTCCCATAAAGAACTCCATTCAAAGTTATGTAACAACAATTGTTACTAAAGTCAAATGGTACCCATTTCTAAGAAATAGAAATGATGTTCTTTATCAACGAAGGAACATAAAAGCAATTGTCCAGTTCTAAGATAAGTCCAGCAGGGAGTTCCAACAAATACGTTCCGATGGCGAGTGCAGCAACCATTGCTCCATTCCCAACCCGTAAATTTGACTCTCCCCTTGACGAGCCTTCTTCTATTCCTTAGCCCATGTATGTCATTACATATATGTGAGTCACACCCAGTATCAAATACCCAAGTGTCCGAGGAAATAGAATGACAATCAATAAAGAAGATTTCTGAAGAAGATGGGGCATCCGATGCCTTATCCTTCTTCACGGACTCAAGATAAATCTTGCACTTTCTTCGCAAATGGCTCTCCTTGCCATAATGATGGCAAGTTTCCTTTTGTGCTAGTTCTACCTTCTTAGCCCTTCTCTTCTTTCCCTTATGTTGTTCCTTTGACTTCCTCTTAGAACCTTTCTTCGAGGAATCAACTAACAACACCGTCCCCTGCTCATGCTTCTCAGAAGACTCCACAGTCTTCAGCATATTGAGCAGTACCACAGATGAACCTCCTAGCATCTCAGAGGTTAAGAGGAGCTTTGAGACTTCGAACCTTTCGAATCTCACTTGCTCATCAACCAACTCACAAAGATGAAGGACTACGATATGAGCATCCATATACTCATGCTGCTTTCGTAGCTTGGGTTCCATCATGGCTAGCATGATGCAACTCATTTGTTCAGAATCACTCACATGTTTCTGATAGGCCAACAATTGGTCTAGAGTTGCATTGTCACTAGGATGGGCGGGAAGAGGCGCTTCGAGGACATACGCAAGCTTTTCCACCTTGAGAACAATTCTCAAGTTTCTAAGCTAGTCCAAGAAGTTTGGCCCAGTCAATTTATTTGAATCCATAATGGAACGCAAATTCAAACACATCATGATCAATATATTAACTTAGAAATACAAAACGAGCATATATGAGAAAGATGATTTTAAAAATGCATCAATATACATTTATAAATCTCATTCATTTTTCGAATTTCAAAAACCCCAAAATCACTTCGGGAGATTGTAGGTCCATCTCCAAATGGGTTGATATCCATCATAGTTATGAACAACCTTGGAGAGAGTCCAACAAGCCATTCATAACTACGACGGTAGGTATCATCTATACCGATTGCATATCCCGTATATGCAACTATCACAATGTGCTATCAACTAATTGAATGTTCACACATACATCGGGTTGTTAACACATTAACAAGTATGCATCATATGCATAGCACCCAACTTCACCTCCCTTTACATCGACCTTGGAGAGTCCAACAAGCCGATGCTCCGTGTCAAGCCAACCCATTAATCAGACATAGTTTTAATATGGTTAGAGCGCATTCAACCAATTAGCCCAGCTTGGAGAGAGTCCAACAACCAAAGCTAACGATTGACCTCTGACTCTTACCATATTAGTATTAAACTATTCCATGGTTTGAACATATTCAGGTTCGAGTCGGGCTTGGAGAGAGTCCAACAACCCAAACAAGAAACAGAACTCTGGTTCTAATCATATTAATGGAAGGTGTAGGCTTTAATATTGATTAAGGGTTTTTATGTCTCATCCTCTTTGCATGCAAATAACTATTATCTACATGGCATGACATACATGACATACATCTACATGTCATGACACGCATGGCATAATGTTATGCATCTAATGCAATTACATGGCATACAATTATGTCATGTATATAATTTCCTTATATGTCATAACTATTTATGGAAATAAAATATGTTTAAGATTTGATTCTCCAAATCAAATCATAATTAAATTAGGAAATAAATTTCCAAATCTAATCACATATTTTATTCATGGAATTATTTGATTAAGGAAAATCTATTTAGGAAACCAATTTCCTAAATCATTAAAACTACTTATGGAAATAAAATATTTTAAGATTTGATTTCCCAAATCAAATCATGATTAAATTAGGAAACAAATTTCCAGAATCTAATCAAATATTTTATTTATGGAAAATATCAATTTCCATAAATACTTCCAACTTTCCAAAAGTGAAAGATTTCCATAAATACTTCTAGACTTTCCAAAATTGAAAAATTTCCATAAATACTTCTAAATTTCCAAAATTATAAAATTTCCAGAAATACATTATGACTATCGCAAAACCATTTTTACGATTATGTCGAAACACAACCTGTGCTCTGATACCACTGTTGGGTTTCCGGCACCGCGGCGTGTGTGTGTTCGATCATGTTTCGTAAACATGAGCACAGCGGAAGCAATTAAAAATAATAAATCTATATTTATTACAACACACACAACACACGCATGTATATTACAACAAGTGTATACATAACCGTAAATTAAAATTTGCAATAAAAGAAATTTATCTACGTTATACCTTTCGTATGACGTGTAGCGGGAACGGCATCAACCGAAACGATCCTCGTAAGAATCGTCTCTATCCGTATCCACGCCGAGCTCCTCGGGATGACTTCGCTAAGTCACGAGCTTCGTCTTCGTACGGGTTACTAGCCTCGTGTTGAAGACGACGTGATCGAGAGATGATCACGATCCGAATCCAAATTCGGATCCTAAAACGAGTTCTCAAAACTCGCTTCTCCGGAGAGGTATTCGTCAACCGTTTGACGAATCCTTCGTCCTCCACCTCAGAGGATTACCGGAGATCAAATCTCCGGTAAGTTAGCCGCTGTCGGAGCACTAACCGTCGTCCAAATGACGCTCCGACAACAAAGAAACAAGCTGTCCAAAAAAACTGGACAGCTTTTGGTGGAGGAATAGAGGCCGGCCAAAGGAGATGTGGAGCTCACCTTATCACCGAACCCACAAGAGATCACCGGAGGGTCGCCGGAGTGTTCACCGGCTGAAGCTTGGTCGCCGGCAATGACTTGGACGGCGGCACAAAAGCTGGGCGGCGGCACACCTAGGGTTGGCGCCGACTAGGAGAGAAGATGGAGGGGGCGGCACAATTAGGTTGGGCGGCAACTCTAATTAGGGTTGTGGATTAGGGCTTAAACCATCCCTTAAGCCCTCTTTTATAGAGAACTAATTCTCTTAATGGTTATTGGATCATAACCATTAGGCCCGTTAACCCGCTCCATTAAGATAAGTTAAAATAAACCAAACCATGATGGTTTATTTTAAGTTAAAACGAACCGAACCAACTTTTGGTTCATTCGTTTAAAATAAACCAAACCCTTTGGTTTATTCTCCTCCATTGGATTAGAACCAAATCATTTTGGTTCATCCATTACGTCTTCATAAGACTCGGCCCATCCACGCTTCCATTGCGACTGAAACGATTTCATGCTCGCTTTATGTTTGGTCCAACCAAACCTAGTTTCTCTGGCGAGAATCCCATTCTCAAGCTCGTTTTAAATCCCGGATTACGCTCGTTGTCGCGTGTGACCAAATAGGTTCTCGGTTTATGTTGGCCGTCTATAATTAACCATTAATTATAGAACGATCATGAGTGGCACCTAGTAGTACATCATGATCCCCAATTAACCAAAAGATCAACGGTTGATCCGTAACTATTTCTCAAACCCTTCAAGAGCTTCGAATTAATCGTGCCCCCATTCCCTTCACTCATCTTATACCCACTTGGTTCAGGACATGGTCTATTGTGTCCCCTCACTAGGTCGACTCACGCCACACCTAGCCCAAGTATCATTTCCTCGTCCCTACGGATTCTAGTTACTCCACATGTATCGAAGAGTACCTTACTCTAAACATGTAATGCTTTGGCCAAAGACTTTAGTAACAATCCGACGAGAGGCCATGGGTATACATCTCCTCGCAAGGAGTGGTGAATCCTTTATAGGCTATTCAAACACCTTCGATCATTTCGACTTATACCCAATCATCCCGGGTCCACATCTCCTCGGAGATGTTTGCTTAAGATGTCAAAGCATAAGTCTCCATGATCAAGATGACTTGAATACCGCAAGTCAAAGGAACATCGCACTTAAGCCACAGTAAGAACTTCATCGACATATCTATATATGCAGAGAACCATATGAAGTCTTACTACCGGTCACTCCAATGAACTAGTTACCATAACTAGCATCCACGATCAACTCCGACATCACCATGTCTCCACCGGAGAATCACCGCTTGGATACACTAAGGAGTATACCTCGTTAGTCTCGGCTGAATTGATGGTGTCCAAATCCATCAATTCATCGACTAGGGATAATTCCGATACATCACAATTACACATGTAGAGATACTCACTAGTTGTGATCCAATCACAAATTCTCTCATGCTGTGAATCGTATCGTGGACATTTAGTAAATGAGTTTAAGATCCAATCAAATACATTAAACATGTATACTCAAATAGTGAATCTTCATTTATCATATAAATGGTTCATACATAAGGCGATTGCCTTAGGACATCTCTCATATATTACTAACATACTCATGGTTTGGGTATGTGTTCTTGATGAAACACAATTCTGAAGCCTTTGAAAGGTTCAAAGAATTCAGAAATGAAGTAGAGAAACAACATGACAAGAGTATTAAAATATTTCGATCGGATCGAGGTGGTGAATACTTAAGTCAAGAGTTTCTTGATTATCTAAGAGACAATGGTATATTGTCTCAATGGACTCCGCCATATACACCAAGGCATAATGGTGTATCTGAGAGGCGTAACCGGACCTTGTTGGACATGGTCAGGTCAATGATGAATCATGCGACTCTTCCCAAGTCCTTTTGGGGCTATGCACTTCAGACAGCTGTTTACTTGTTAAACAGAATTCCTACCAAGGTAGTCTCAACTACTCCATATGAGATATGGAATAGTAAAAAACCTCATGTATCTTACTTGAAGATATGGGGTTGTCCTGCTTATGTGAAGCGGACTGTATCAGACAAATTGGATGCTAAGTCTGATAAATGTCTATTTATTGGATACCCTAAGGAAACAAGGGGTTACCAATTCTATCATCCTGTGGAACAAAAAGTGTTTGTTTCAAGGCATGCTGTGTTTCTAGAGAAAGAGTTTCTCTTGCAAGAAAACAGTGGGAGTGTCGTCGAGCTTGAGGAGGCTCGAGAGACTCAAATAGACATTGATGAGATACCTGGTGAAGCACAACAGCCGACAACTCATAGTGATGAGCAATCGGCTGGACCTATTGTAACACCACATCTTCGTAGATCTGGTAGAACATGCAATATTCCTGAGAGATATGGATTTCTCGTAAGTGAATCGAACGACGTGTTACTCATTGATGATGAGGAGCCTACCAGTTATGAAGAAGTACTGACAAGTTCAGAAAGGGATAAGTGGCTTGGTGCCATGAAGTCGGAAATGGATTCCATGTATGAAAACCAAGTTTGGAACTTGGTTGACCCACCTGAAGGCATAAAGCCTATAAGGTGCAAGTGGGTTTTCAAGAAGAAAACCGACATGGATGGTAATGTGATTACCTATAAGGCTAGATTGATGGCGAAAGGATATCGTCAAAAACAAGGTGTTGATTATGACGAAACCTATTCGCCTGTAGCTATGCTTAAATCCATTCGGATGCTCCTGGCCATAGCGGCTCATTATGATTATGAGATATGGCAGATGGATGTGAAAATAGCTTTCCTTAATGGAAACTTGCTCGAGGACGTGTATATGATACAGCCTGAGGGTTTCACATCGGTTGATAAAACCAAGGTATGCAAATTGCGACGGTCCATTTATGGATTGAAGCAAGCATCCAGGAGCTGGAATATACATTAAGATGAGACCATCAAAAAGTTTGATATCTCACAAAATCCAGACGAACCTTGTGTGTACAAGAAGGTTAGTGGGAGTGCAGTCGTGTTCCTAGTATTGTATGTCGATGACATACTACTTATAGGAAATGATGTTTCAATCTTACAGTCAGTGAATGTTTGGTTATCCAAGAAATTCTCCATGAAAGACCTGGGAGAAGCAACCTACATCCTCGGGATTAAGATCTATAGAGATAGATCGAAACGGTTGCTTGGTCTTCCAGCTCTACATATATAGACCGAGTGCTAAAGAGGTTTAGCATGTCGGAATCCAAGAAAGGTTTCTTACCCATCAGGCATGGGGTACACCTTTCGAAGTCTATGTGTCCGCGCACAGAAGACGAGAGGATTTGCATGAGTAAGATTCTCTATGCATCCGCAATAGGATCTATCATGTATGCTATGTTATGTACGAGGCTCGATGTATCGTATGCTCTGAGTGTCACGAGCAGATACCAGTCTGATCTAGGAATGGATCATTGGGTGGCTGTTAAGACGATCCTTAAGTACTTGAGAAGAACTAAGGATGTGTTCCTAATATATGGAGAAGGGTACATGGTGATACGTGGGTATACGGATGCCAACTCCAGACAGACAAGGATGATTCCATGTCTCAGTCTGGGTATGTATTCACCTAGAATGGAGGCGCAATAAGTTGGAAAGGTTCCAAACTTGACACTATAGCGGATTCTGCCACTAAGGCAGAATACGTTGCAGCTTTGGAAGCAGCAAAGGAAGCGATTTGGATCAAGAAGTTCATCTATGAACTTGATGTGGTCTCATCAATGATCCAAACATGGGCTTCGCCGCTATCATTTGATCAGAGAGATCATTAATAGGAAGGAAATACAAATCGAGAAAAACCCCACTGAAAGAAACTTAGCGGATCCTTTGACTAAGGCATTACCTCAAAGTAAGTTTGAGGGTCATGTTAGAGCTTATGGTATTGGATACCGTAGCGATTGACATTAGGCCAAGTGGGAGTCTGTTAGTAATATATGAGAGATGTCCTAAGGCAATCGCCTTATGTATGAACCATTTATATGATAAATGAAGATTCACTATTTGAGTATACATATTTTATGTATTTGATTGGATCTTAAACTCATTTACTGAATGTCCACGATACGATTCATAGCATGAGAGAATTTGTGATTGGATCACAACTAGTGAGTATCTCTACATGTGTAATTGTGATGTATCGGAATTATCCCTAGTCGATGAATTGATGGATTTGGACACCATCAATTCTGTCGAGACTAGCACGAGGTATATTCCTTGGTGTATCCAAGCAGCTGATTCTCACTGGCTGGAGACATAGTGATGTCCGGAGTTAATCGTGGATGCTAGTTATGGTAACTAGTTCATTGGAGTGACCAGCTGTAAGACTTCATATGGTTCTCTGCATATATAGATATGTCAATGAAGTTCTTACTGTGTCTTAAGTGCGATGTTCCTTTAACTTGCGGTATTCAAGTCATCTTGATCATGGAGACTTATGCTTTGACATCTTAAGCAAACATCTCCGAGGAGATGTGGACCTGGGATAATTGGGTATAAGTCGAAGTGATCGAAGATGTTTGAATAGCCTATAAAGGATTCACCACTCCTTGCGAGGAGATGTATACCGATGGCCTCTCGTCGGATTGTTACTAAAGTCTTTGGCCAAAGCATTACATGTTTAGAGTAAAGTACTCTTCGATACATGTGGAGTAACTAGAATCCGTAGGATGAGGAAATGATGCTTGGGCTAGGTGTGACGTAGTCAGCCTAGTGGGGACTGACACAATAGACCATGTCCTGAACCAAGTGGGTATAAGATGAGTGAAGGGAATGGGGCACGATTCATTCGAGCATCAAGGGTTTCGTAAATAGTTCGGATCAACCGCAGTTGATCTTTTCTTAATTGGGGATCATGATGTACTACTAGGTGCCACTCATGATCGTTCTATAATTAATGGTTAATTATAGACGGCCAACATAAACCGAGAACCTATTTGGTCACACGCACAACGAGTGTAATCCAAAGGATTTAAAACGTGCTTGAGAATGAGATTCTCAGACCGAGAGAAACTATGTTTGGTTGGACCAAACATAAAGCGAACATGAAATTGTTTCAGTCGCAATGGAAGCGTGGATGGGCCGTGTCTTATGAAGACATAATGGATGGACCAAAATGGTTTGGTTCTAATCAAATGGATGAGAATAAACCAAAGGGTTTGGTTTATTTTAAACGAATGAACCAAAAGTTGGTTCGGTTCGTTTTAACTTAAAATAAACCATCATGGTTTGGTTTATTTTGACTTATCCTAATGGAGCGGATTAACGGGCTTTATGGATATGATCCATTAACCATTAAGAGAATTAATTCTCTTTAAAATAGGGCTTAAACCCTAACCCTAACCCTAATCTTGCAATTGGAGTTGCCGCCCACCCCTTGAAGGAGGTTTTCGGCGCCAACCCTAGTGTGCCGCCGCCCAACCTCTTGTGCCGCCGTCCAACTTGTTGCCGGCGACCAAGCTTCAGCCGGTGAACCTCCGGCGACCCTCCGGTGATCTCCTCTAGGTTCGGTGATAAGGTGAGCTTCCATCTCTCCTTGGCCGGCCTCTAGTCCTCCACCAAAAGCTGTCCAGTTTTTCTGGACAGCTTGTTTCTTTGTTGTCGGAGCGTCGTTTGGACGACGGTTAGTGCTCCGATAGCACCTAACTTTCCGGGGATTTGATCTCCGGTAATCCTCTGAGGTGGAGGACGAAGGATTCGTCAATTGGTTGACGAATACCTCTCCGGAGAAGCGAGTTTTGAGAACTCGTTTTAGGATCCGACTTTGGATTCGGATCGTGATCATCTCTCGATCACGTCGTCTTCAACACGAGGCTAGTAACCCGTACGAAGACGAAGCTCGTGACTTAGCGAAGTCATCCCGAGGAGCTCGGCGTGGATACGGATAGAGACGATTCTTACGAGGATTGTTCCGGTTGATGCCGTTCCCGCTACACGTCATACGAAAGGTATAACGTAGATAATTTCTTTTATTGCAAATTTTAATTTACGGTTATGTCTACACTTGTTGTAATATGCATGCGTGTGTTGTGTGTGTTGTAATAAATATAGATTTATTATTTTTAATTGCTTCCGCTGTGTTCATGTTTACGAAACATGATCGAACACACACACGCCGCGGTGTCGGAAACCCAACAGTTACTAGCCTCATGTCGAAGACGATGTGATCCAAGAGAAGATCACAATCCGAATAAAATTCGGATCCAAAAATCGAGTTTCGCAAACTCGCTTCTCGGAAGCGATTTTCGTCAACCGATTGACGAAAACTCAACCCTCCACCTATGAGGATTGCCGGAGATCAAATCCCCGACAAGTAGACTACTGTCGGAGCACAAAACACCGACCAAAAGGCCTCTCCACGTGAAGGAGATCAAGCTGTCCAAAACTGGACAACTTGTTGTGGAGGAAGAAGCGGTCGGCCAAAGGCTTGACCAGTTACTCCTTGGTCGCCGGCGGCTAAGGGAGGTTGGCCAGTGGCTGAGGGTGTCCCAAGGGACGCTGGCGGCTGGTGGATGGCCGACAGCGAGGAGAGGCAGTAGCTCCAATGAGCGGCGGCGGCACAAAGGTGGGCGGCAACCACCTTGGCTTGGGCGGCAAGAAGGAGGAGAAGGAGGAAAGAAGGCTAGGGTTTCCAAAACCCTTGAACCAATTAATTCTTCTCGAAAAACCCTTAAGTCGTGTTTTTATAGAGAACATATTCTCCTAACAATTATTGGTTCATAACCAAAACCCGTTAACCCGCTCCAATAACTTAAGTTAAAATAAATCAAACCGCGTTGGTCTATTTTAAGTTAAAACAAACCGAACCAACTTTGGTTCATTCATTTAAAACAAACCAAACCACTTTGGTTTATTTTCTACCATTGGATTAGAACCAAACCAATTTGGTTCATCCATCATGTCTTCATAAGACTCGGCCTATCCATGCTTCCGATGCGATCAAACAATTTCATGCTCGCTTTATGTTTGGTCCAACCAAACATAGTTTCTCTCGGTCTGAGAATCCCATTCTCAAGCTCGTTTTAAATCCTTTGGATTACACTCGTTGTGCGTGTGACCAAATAGGTTCTCGGTTTATATTGGCCGTCTATAATTAACCATTAATTATAGAACGATCATGAGTGGCACCTAGTAGTACATCATGATCCCCAATTAACCGAAAAATTAACGGTTAATCCTAGAATCATTTCTGAAATCTTTCAGCAACTACAATGATTCGTGCCCCATTCCCTTCACTCATCTTATACCCACTTGGTTCAGGACATGGTCTATTATGTCAGTCCCCACTAGGCTGACTACGTCACACCTAGCCCAAGTATCATTTCCTCGTCCTACGGATTCTAGTTACTCCACATGTATCGAAGAGTACCTTACTCTAAACATGTAATGCTTTGGCCAAAGACTTTAGTAACAATCCAACGAGAGGTCATAGGGTATACATCTCCTCGCAAGGAGTAGTGAATCCTCTATAGGCTATTCAAACATCTTCAGTCACTTCGACTTATACCCAATCATCCCGGGTCCACATCTCCTCGGAGATGCTTGCTTAAAATGTCAAAGCATAAGTCTTCATGACCAAGATGACTTGAATACCGCAAGTCAAGGAACATCACTTAAGCGAAGAACTTTATTGACAAATCCATATATGCAGAGAATCATATGAAGTCTTACAGCTAGTCACTCCAATGAACTAGTTACCATAACTAGCATCCATGATTAACTCCGGACATTCCAATGTCTTCAGCCAGTGAGGAACAGCTGCTTGGATAAACCAAAGAATACACCTCGTGCTAGTCTCAACAGAATTGATGGCGTTCGAATGCATCAATTCATCGATGAGGGATAATTCTAATACATCACAATTACACATATAGAGATACTCACTAGTTGTGATCCAATCACAAATTCTCTCATGCTGTAAATCATATTACGGACATTTAGTAAATGATTTTAAGATCCAATCAAACACATGAAAACATGTATACTCAAATAGTGAATCTTCATTTAACAAATAAATAGTACAATCATAAGGTGATTTCCTTAGGACACCTCTCATATATTACTAACAAACTTTCACTTGGCCTAATGTCAATCGCCACGATATCCAATACCATAAGATCTAACATGACCCTCAAACTTACTTTGAGGGAAGGCCTTAGTTAAAGGATCCGCTAAGTTCCTTTCAGTGGGAATCTTCTCGATTTGTATTTCCTTCCTACTGATGATCTCTCTGATCAGATGATAGCGGCGAAGCACATGTTTGGATCGTTGATGAGACCTTATCAAGTTCAGAGATAAACTTCTCGATCCAAACCACTTCCTCACGCCTAAAGTCGCAATGTATTCTCGCGGGCGTAATCCGCTATAGTGTCTTGCTTGAAACTTTCCAACATATTGTGCCTCCATTTAAGGTAAATACGCACAGCATCGAGACTGGAATCATCCTTGTCCGTCGAAGTCGACATTTGTATACCCACGTATTACCATATCACTTTCTCCATATATTAGGAACACATCCTTAGTTCTTCTTAAGTACTTAAGGATTGTCTTAACAGTCACCCAATGATCCATTCCTGGATCAGACTGATATCTACTCGTGACACTCAGAGCATACAATACATCGGGCCTCGTACATAACATATAATACATGATAGATCCTATTGCGGATGCATAGGGAATCTTACTCATGCAAATCTCATCTTCGTGCGCTACAGACATAGACTTCAAAGGTGTATCCCATGCCCGATGGGAAGGAAACCTTTCTTGATTCCGACATGCTAAACCTCTTTAGCACTCGATCTATATATGTAGATCGCGAAGACCAAACAACTGCTTTCGAT